>MU710454.1:68258-130586 GCA_026770625.1 Nicotiana glauca | reverse complement strand
TTCAAGTTAGGTTTGGGTTTTTCCTCAAATTGACTTAATTCTTTACTGATTTCTTCCAAAGCTTCCTCGTCATAATATTCTATCTCATCCTCACACTCAACTTTCACTATTTCACATTGATTATCAAGACTAGGCCGGAAATTCCTCATGCATGATAAATAATTGAAACCAACATAAAAGGGACTGTACAAGAAAGAAAAGAAAAACAAAAATAAAGGCTATCAGAAATGAAGAGAGAAGGAAATTGCATTTCATTAAAATTGTAAAATAACAAGGTTTAACTTATCCAAATGAACAGAACATAGAAATCTGAATTACAACCGTGGAAATAATCCAGATTTAATACTCAAAAGAAAATCAAAACTAACTACCAAGACTCCTTCCGAGTAGGAAGAGGAGTAGCTTCCCAGTTATTAAGCTTGGTCTGAGACCCCACGAACTGCACATCAATTTTACTTAGACTTTCGCCTGCTTCCATTATATTTACTTCATCGAACAACCTTTCGAACCTTTCAATCATCTCCTTGTCGGGTTCTATCACCACAGAATTGGGCATTACTGTTGTTGGGCGCCTTTTAGTACCAGACCGGACAAAAGAACGGGAAAGGCGAGGGATAGGTTTTGGAAGGGTCCACACTCTCTTCTTCATCTTTTTAGCTCTCCTTATGTCGGCAGCAGTGGATTTGAAACCTAACCCAAAAGTGTCTAGATTTCCAGGAAGAGACACTGGTTGTACGATCCCCTGTAGTGAGGCTCCCAAACCCTTTGTGGGCAGAAATCCATTCCTTAACATCTCCGTTGCCACCATGACGGATGCAGTGGCTACCTTGGGCACAGGAACATACTCCCCTTCCGGGATTTTAGCAACTGGCACTGTGTTTAGGACTTGGTATACCCATGGGCCTTTGTCATCTTCAACTTCCTCAAAGGGTGTAATAGCATTACAAGAATTGTCCTCCCCATGGGCCACAATCTCTTGCCGATCCCATTCAAATTTGACCATCTGATGTAAAGTTGACGGCACCGCCTTTGCGGCGTGGATCCATGGTCGACCCAATAAAAGATTGTAAGATACAACAACATCAAGCACTTGGAACTCCATCGTGAATTCCACAGGTCCTGTTGTAAGCTCAACACAATATCTCCTACTGTATTCTTTCCTCCGCCGTCAAATCCCCATACACAGATACTATTCTTATGAATTCCTTCATTGTCAACCTTCAACTTGTCTATGGTAGAGAGAGGGTAAATGTTGGCACTAGACCCATTATCAATTAACACCCGAGTCACCACGTAATCTTCGTATTTCACTGTGAGGTAAAGGGCTCTATTATGTTCAGTTCCTTCCAACGGCAATTCATCATCAGAGAATGTTACCCTGTTAACCTAAAAAATTTTGTTTGCAATCTTCTCAAGATGATTCACAGTAATTTTGTCTGGCACATGTTCTTCATTTAGAATATTCATCAGTGCTCGGCGGTGTTCATCCGAATGGATTAATAAAGACAATAATGAGATTTGCGTCGGGGTTTTTCTTAATTGTTCCATGATTGAGTAGTCTTGTGCTTTCATCTTTTTCAAAAACTCTTCAACTTCCTCCTCAGTAACAGCTCTTTTCACTGGTGCCAGATTGTCTCTAGCTGCTTTAACTTTCCTCAATTCTTCAGGGGCAAAGCACCTCCCTGATCTAGTCAACCCATGTATTTCGCATATTTCTTCTTTAACTTCTTTTCCTCTGTATATTACACTCACCCGGTCATAATTCCACAAAACAGCCTTTTCACTAACCACAGGCAACTGAATTGCCGGTTTGATGATAACCGGTTCTGCACGGGCGCCCTTTACAACCAACACCGGCTTAACAATTGCTCCTAGTATTGTCACTTTAACAGGTTCTGGTTTCACCATCATCACTGGTTCACTGACTGTCTGTTCTACTACGGTAAATGCCTTTCCTCCAATCAATTTCTCATTTACTTTATTCTCATTTGCTTTAATCATCATCACAGCTTGCGATGGCTTCTTGTATTCTGCCTTCTGTACTAACTCAATCATGTGAGTCTCATGATGAGTCGGTAGTGGATTCTACGTGATATTGGGAGTTTCTGGAGCTTGTACTTCAATTCTCCTAGTATCAATAAGTTCCTGAATGGTACTTTTCAGATGCCAACATTTCTCTGTATCATGTCCTGGTGCTCCTGAGAAATATTCACAATTGACTGAATGGTCCAAGTTCCTCGAGAGAGGGATTGGTATTTTTGGTTCAATGGGGTTTAACATTCCAAGCTGACTCAGCCTGTGGAATATGCTGGTATAAGATTCTCCTAGCGGAGTGAAAGTCTTCTTCTTTTGCAATCTGTCATTCTTAGCAGTAAGGTTTGGTCGGAAACCAGTTCCACCGGGATTTCTGTATGTTCTGGGAGGTGGGTATGCATTTTGGGTATGATAGGTCTTATGGGGAGTAGGTGCACGCCAAGGTGCCTGAGGTTGAGGATACGTTTGGGTATGGTGAACTGAGAAGTGGGGAACGGGAGGTGGATTGTAATGTTATGGTGGGCTATATGGTGTATGTTGGTGATGTGGACGGGGTTAGTGATAATAGGTTGAAGGACCCCTGGACCATGTCCTAGACTCCACCATGGAAACTTCTTCCTTCTTCTTCTTTCCCAAAACCCCTCCAATGCCAGTCTGGATGGCTTGGGTAGGCACTTTTATTGCGGAGTAACTCATAATCTTGTTGGACTTCAACCCTTCTTCTACCATTCTTCACATCTTTACTACTTCATTAAATGTTTTGCCCATTGCTGACACTAGATGGCCGTAATAGGTAGGCTGTAAATCCTACAAAAAATAATCCACCATCTCACCCTCTTTCATAAGCAGATCGACCCTCGCGGCCTGCTCTCTCCATCGAAATCCATATTCTCTAAAACTTTCCCCGGGTTTCTTTTCAATCTTGGTCAAGGAGAGACGATCGGGAACAATCTCCAGATTATACTGAAAATGTTTTGCAAAGGCTTGGGCTAAGTCATCCCATGTATACCATCAGGTGTGATCTTGCCTAGTATACCACTCTAAAGCTGACCCACTGAGACTTTGGCTGAAATACGTCATTAACAATTCATCTTTTCCTCCGGCACCTCTCGTCTTACTAATAAATCCTCTCAAATGAGCTACAGGATAGCCATGTCCATCATAAAGATCAAACTTCGGTAATTTGAAACCCGCAGGCAGTTGGACTTCTGGAAACAAACACAGGTCCTTATAAGCAACACTCACTTGCCCTCCTAGACCTTGTATGTTTCGGAATGATTGTTCCAAACTTTTTACTTTGCGTATCATTTCCTCCTGTTCGGGGTTCTTAGGAGGCTTTTCTTCTTCAGCTGATATATCAATAAGAGGAGTATAAGAGTATGGCTCATGAGGTTTGAAAGTAGGCTCGGGCCCAGGCCTGGTACATCTCAGCCATTTGTTGTTTCAGTTTGTACATTTCCTGTTTCATAGCATTGACATCCACTATTTCTTCCTCCCTGGCCGGGTCAACAATAGTTGCTTCGATCTCTTGGCTAACCATTTTCGACATATCTTTGGAGCAGGTATTATATGGATGAGTTTTCAGAATGCCAGCTAACTAAAACACTTGTCTGGACTCATCAACAACGACAACGTTATTAGTGGTTAGGGCATTAACAGACAAAGGACCACATATTTGAAGCATGGATGCACCTAGGCAATTATGAATTTGCTCGGCCGCATGCGTCATCCCGACTTTATTTATTTTCAACTATAACCTTTCTTTTATTCTTGCCTTTCTTTTGCTTTCTCATGGCTCTTTTATTGCGGATCTCCCCTTTTTTTCTTTTTTTTTCTTTTACTTCCCGCTTTTTTTATTTTGTTTCTCAAATTGCTATGATCGAGTCCTATGAAAATTGCCTATGTATCGTGATCTTACTTGAACCAAATAAATGCAAAAATAGCAACTATAATTTTGGAATTTTCAACTTTATTAATAGTAAACACATCCATTATAATGAAAGACTCTAAATGATAAACAAGACTGTAGACTTCTTAATAACTATTCTACTTAAAAACGAAATGCTGACTGACTAAAAATGAAAATACTGACTCAAGTAACTGACCAAATGAAATACAAACTCATGAATACATTAAAGCTCCCGATGCCCGCGGGACATCGTTCGGTCTCGCCGCAGGCCTATATGCAAGTTCCCCTTAAAGTCTGTCCAGGTCACTCATTATCTATTTCACAAATATCATCACTGAGGCAAAGAAGGTAGTCTGAGTCATATTCTCGCACATTTGGCATTTTCTGGTGATGTGGTGAGCAATAGCTACAATTCTTTCTCTGATTATGCCTTTTTCCTAAAGTAACCGCCTATCTGTTCAGCCCTGGCCTACAGAGTCTGCTGATTTCTCTCCTGAAGTTGTTGTAGATCCATTTCTAATTGTGCTAAAGCTATATAGCAGTGTTCCCTTTCAACCTTGAACTCTTTTGCTTGTTTGCTCATTTTGTTTTCTGCAGTAATGACCCTTTTCCTCAATCTGGCAACCTCATTGTCATGTTCCTCTTTCAGTTGTTGAATCATGCGGGCTCGTTGTTCTGCATTTTTAGCCAACTATCTTCGAACCCGAGCTAGTTCCTTTTCTACTTTGTTAGGGTCAAAACTGTAATCATTTACTTTTTGCCTTAAATTGTCTATAAGCTTTGCATCTTTGGCATTCCTAACAGGGGTTTCATCTGCTGTCTTCATTTTCTGGATTTGGGCTCGTAAGGCTTCATTTTCTTTGGACAATTTCTTTTTCTCGCCCTCATCAGCCGCGACTTGCACACTGTTTTCAAACTTAAGATTTTGGACTTGCTTTTCCAGCTCACTTATTTTTGCTCTGTACTCATTTTCTTTGGCTAACCAAGCCCACTGCTCTTGTGATGATTCAGCAAATTCTTGGAGATGAGGCCTTTTGGTCGGCCTTCCAAATGTAACATCCTTTCTATACCAAGCCTGATAGTCGGGTGATACCTCTCCTTTAGCTCAATCCCGGACACAAGTATTTGCTGCCAAATATTGACATTCAGCCCAGACCTAGCGGACCATCGCTTCAGGAAACTGGCCATCGGGGCCGATCTCGACTACTTGCAAACTAAGATCACCATCCTTGGGTACTATTTGGTATCTCCCAAGATGTCTCAACACTCGATACAGGGTATAAGCTGAATGCTTCTAAGCCCTATCAGAAGGAAATATGGCCGGGCTGCCGGCATATATACAATTTCATCAACGGGCAACCATCCAAGCGTCCACTCGATTTGGCTAGCAGTGAGGGACCGAAAATATGTTGTCCAACCCGTGAATCCTTCTGGCAATGTGACCCCTTTAATCCTCGTGTGAAACTCTTCTATGCATGTTTTCTCTGGAGACCCGTAGCTCAAGAATTAAGGACGATGACACAGATGCTCGATCATCCATATTTGCAACAATAGACTACACCCTTCGAAGAAAGTTTCCCCGGACTTGCAGGCTGATAGAGCACGAAAAATGTCGGCCACTATCATAGGTGCAAGAGTACTTTTGGCTTGGGTAATTAACGTGCTGACAACCCCAGCTATCTTTATATCAATGTTCCCGTCCTTTCTCGGAAATACCAAAAGTCCCAGAAAAACCACCATAAAAGCGAAACGTCGATGCTCTTCCCACTTCTGGCGATTTCTTTTGCTACATATCTTGCTTTCTGGGTTGTTGAACCCCAAGATATGGCCATAGCGATGATATATGAAATTTAGAGTACAAAAGCCATTTGCCAGATCTGTGTTATGGACGATTCTGATTATCTTCAAAGAGTCTAGAAATCTGTGCACAGCTATAACTCTCGGGGCAACCAAATACTTATGCCTTAAAGGGACCTTATCTTTCCCAATGTAGCTGGCTATTTCTTCTAATGTCGGGGTAAGCTCGAAGTCAGAAAAGTGGAACACGTTATGCGTTGGGTTCCAACATGTAATCAATGCTCTGATAATATCTCCCCGAGGCACAATATCTAGCAAACCGGTGAGCCCTTTCAAATATTTCTTAACTTCATCTTGCCCTTCACTTTTTAAACCATTCTACCACAGACGTAACTCCAAAGGGATCTTATGCAAAAATGGTTCATTTTGAGTCGTGCTCAGCCTGCACATTTATTAAGGTGATTTATTCATTTATTTATGACCTAAAAGAAAAAGATACTATATATTTTGTTCAATTCTAATTTCCAAAAATAAAGCCTAGTTTTGCCGATACGGCCTTTTCAGCACTTCGAGAATAAGATTTTAAGGCTATGTCCGCTAATCGTTAGGAAATGACTTAGGGTGGCCGTTTTTGCACAAACACCGGTATCACCTAATTTATTTATAAAAATTGACATTCTTTGGCTATTTTTGCAAAAAAGGGATGGTTGGACCCGATGAGGGTTGCCTACGTATCCCACACGTGGTGAGAATCAAACCAGCGTAGTTCGGGCAAATTAGCGAACTATTTTAAAACTAGATTTTTTTTTTCATTTTTATTTTTGGCATTTCATAAGCAAAAAGCAAGACTTTTTTTTCATTTTTCATGGCAAGACAAACTATTTTCCTTTTCTATTTTTAAAAACAAGACAAAATAACGCCTCCACTTTTTTTCTTTTTATTTTCAACAAAAATAAAATAACCTATTTTTTCCAAACTAAAATAAAGACTTTTTATTTTATTTTTTTTCCTTTGCTTTTAGTAAAACAAACTATTAAAAACAAAACATCTCTATTTTTATTTTTCGAAATTTCGGCAGAGTTTCGACAGTAATTGGGCATCGGTTTCTCTAAAACTAAACAATTAATTCTTTACACTGTTATTTCTCTCTTTTTCTCTTTTTTTTTTCATTTTCACAAAATTCTTGATGTTCAAAAGCCGGTCAGCATGCGGGCCCGAGACAAATAAATGCAACACGTAAAATGTATCATGGTTGTCTTTTCATTTCCGGTTACCTATCCTAGATGGACCCAACCCCTGTGTTGAGTCCCCTAAGTCATATGCACGTGATGCAAATAAGCGCTCCTACTAGGGATACGGCATGAAGTCAAGTTATTCTAGGTTCAAAACCTGGGTATATGTTCTAGACTGTATACCCGAGCGGACAACTCGACTCGAGGAGGGAGATACGTACCGGAAACTAAAAGGCCATCCGGCTTAGTAACTTGTCCGGCCTCTTTCTTATTTCAAGGTATTGACACTAACAGAATAGGGAGTCTCAACCAGTAAACACATCTCCGGAGGTGAGAAGAGAAGGGTTTCGGCAAAGTTTATATACAATTCAGATAATATCAAAGCGGTAAACATTTAGCACATTAAGCATGAAACATGTAGGAAAATCAGATATAACAAAATACAACAATTTATCTAAGCTTGAATTCTAAACCCTGAACAAAATGTTCTGGGTTCTTATCCCAAGCAGAGTCGCCAGAGCTGTCACACCTCCTTTTTACGTTACACCCCCGGGAAGAGCGTAAAGGAGTTTTTTCAATTAAAGGACAATCGGTACAGGATTTATTATTAATATTCAGAGTCACCACGTGGGAGATTAATGGTGTCCCAAGTCACCGGTTGAATCCCGAGCTGAGGAAAATTGTGACTCTGTTAACAGTCCGCGAACCAGAAATCCGAATAAGGAATTCTGTTAACCCGGGAGAAGGTAATAGGCATTCCCAGATTCCGTGGTTCTAGCATGGTCGCTCAACTGTTGTATTTGATTTTATCTGATTTTAATACATGTTCTATACTATGTGCCTTTTATTAATAGTCCGCTTTTATTATATATCTATTTTAATAAGAATTACAACGTCGTGAAAATGCATCTCGAACCACGTCGCACCAGTGTACCTGTGGCCTTTGACACATTTCGACTTCGTTGAGATTTGGATTTGGGTCACATAAATGTGCACCCGTATTTTAGGAAGGTAATATTATTAACATACGCACCTAAAGCAACTACGCATTTATTATCTTTGGAGAAGATCGTGAAATTAGCTAAACGGTCTTCCCGAATTCTAAGTATTTTTATAACCGTTTATTGAGGGCCCCGCAATTTTTGTATTTTTGTTGGGCGAGGTTCATCTAATTTCTACATTTTTAAATATTCAACCCTATAAGCAACTAAAAAATTTATTATTACTTTGTCTCTAAAAGAATCCTAATTAATTTGCTACAAAGCCCAAAGCTTATGATAAGAAAAACCGCTTTAAAAGTGGGCCCATGGAAGTACTGAACCAACTTAATACATAAAACTGCTGGGCCCTTGACGGAAGGCCCAATTCACACTTTCACAGTGATGTGTCAACAGACCCAAGTTCGAACCTGGACAGAAGCAAACGGAATACTCATTTCTGTAATTCCAATGTACCTTTAATTGGCTGTTGAGTCCTGATTTCAGACAGAATCCCCAGTTTCAATATAGCAATATACGGGCCTAACTATTTTAAGTTGTTCCTACCGCTAATGTATACTTATCTACGTTGACTGAACATTAGTCATTTTTATCCCAATTCCCTTTTCTACTCGTTTACCTAGTAATGAACTCTTAGCAGCATTAAATGAGTAGCCAACTTGAATAGTGCTTTGACTTTAACAAAACTAATTATGAATTCGAATCCTAAATGAGCAGATTAGGCAACTTCAATTTCAATAATAACTTTTTGGACTTCACACTACAGGAACCCACAAATTAATATCCAACTTAATCTCCAGTCTTAACTATCACTAACATGAGATTTTAACTACACTTTACTGAAACAATTGTGTTTTGAAGAGATGAATTCGATTCTACTTTTAAACAGTCCAACACATTCACAATCTGAATTATACAAGGCCAAACGCAAATCAAATAAAACATTAAATAAGTACAAATCATTCTAATATCTATTATACTATGGCAGCCTGCTTCAGGAAGAATATTTCATTTTTAGAGTTCAAATCAATAATTACATCATATTGGTCTTGTATGTGTACCTGGATATCAAAATGTAAGTAGAAGAAGAAGAAGTCATGCAACATCAAACCAGGAAATGATCAATCAGCAATAATACACAGCCCAGGAGTTGAAACACAGCCCAGAAAACAGTTTGAAACCTGCCAAAATGATAGACTCACTCAAATTAGTACCAAACAGACCAAAATGCTCTTGACAACTACGAGGATGCATTCATCACCTTTAGTAAATCTCCAATTCGATCAAAACCTAGCTTAATTGGACTTAAAACCATTCGAAACCCATTTCTATGCCTCTGAAACTTCAATTACCAGACTTTGAACTATGAAAAGCTAAAATCAAACTGAAAATTTCAATGAAACAATGACTGTTTTTGGTTTTTCTACTAGACTTTCTGTTGTTTTTGGATTTTTGAATGTTTGGATTTCAAAATCAGATCTGAAAATTAGATAGAGCTTTTTGGGGAAATTTTTTTGTTGAGGCTCAATACTTCTGAAACAAGGCAGAATGCCTTGCCTTTTATAGGCAAAATTGAAGGTATCCCTCAGATTTTTTAATTTCATTCTAGTCCCTTATTTCTTTTACTTACTCAACAAGTTGACATTCATGTTTATTGATATTACACGGTGATCCCTAGTCTGGAAGCTTCTAGATTAGTTGTCAACAGATTATCTATCCTAATACCCAAATTACCCCTATTATCTTAAAAGTGCCAATTACAACCCCTTCTAGAAGCTTCTAGTGTTTTCTAAATTCAACTACCAGGTTCTACCCAACCCCAAACTAACCCTGGACTTGCTCTGAAATTACCAAACTATTTAGTCTCTTCTAACTATGGTTAACAGAACTTAAACAAACTAATCTAACAATCAAAATAACTATCAAGATTAAAAGACAATTCTAATTATTCTAGCAAAATCAACTCTAAGAACAATTAACAATATTAAAAGAAAATCTAATCTTATACTAATATGCACTGAATCAAAGCAAACAATTTAACTAGGATCACCAAACAGGAACAAGACAACAATTAAATCAAAAGAAATCATGAGAATAGATGAACAACAATTTAAACCAAACAGAAAAACATGAAGCAGAAATCGAGCAAAATTTCAAACTAATCATAAAATAAAGAAGGACATTTACATATTTTAATCAGAAGATGAAAGAAAGAAAGAAAGGGAACTTACTGATAAAAGAAAATTCAAACCAGCCATTGTTGCTTGAATCCTCTAGGATTCTTGACACATAACATCCCTAACCATGTGTTTTCGTAAAAAATACCTGGTTAAGGATATTACGGTCAAAAATCACCAAGATTTTGGGTTAAGGTTCTTAGCCAGAAAATTTAAAAATCAAATTCGAACCGTTCCGGCCAGATTTGAGGAACATGGCTTGGGTATTAGGGATGAGAAGGTTAAGGCGAGTCTATGGTGTAAATTTAGGGTCATTTGGCATAAGTGACGCACTGGCCGGAAAATCTTCTGATAAAGATTCGACGAGATATGAGAGGATTCGAAGGAAACCAATTTGATATTTGGAATAAGGAAGAGAAAAAGAATATAGGGTGTTATTTTGGTGGTCGTTGATGTAAGTGGTGTTCGCCGGCGGCAGTTAGGGTTTCCACGATTTGAGGGGATTGGGTGAGATTTGAAGGAAACAAGGCTCAGATTCGAGAAGAGGAG
Source organism: Nicotiana glauca (assembly GCA_026770625.1). NCBI lineage: Eukaryota > Viridiplantae > Streptophyta > Magnoliopsida > Solanales > Solanaceae > Nicotiana > Nicotiana glauca. Next base: position 119,890 of record MU710454.1, on the reverse strand, counting down.
GGTGAGGTGCTTGAGTGGTGTAAGTTTGGGGGCCGTTGGCACAGGCGACGTTTGCCGGCGATGAGAGTTCTGGCAAAGTTCAAAGGGTCTATATGAGGAAGATGATATGTTTTTTTTTTCGAATTTAAGTAATTCATGCGACATTTTTATAATTTCCCACCTGAAGCATCACGAACCGTTGGATCAAGAGACGATCAAAGGCTGAGATTGCCTGAGGGCCAAACGACGTCGTTTGGCTTATTGAGAGCTGGACCGGGTAGAGGGATACTGGGCTGGGGCGGATTGCGTAGGTTTTTGGGCCTGAATTCCTTGTAGCAGCCCAATCTTACTCAATTATTCTTTTCTTTGTTTTCCTTTTTATTTCTTTTGCTTTGTTTTTATTTTTGTATTTTTTTTTTGTATTTTTATTTTGTATTGTATTTTTTTTCTGAATTTTTATAAAAATAGAAATAAAAATTTAAACTAAACTAAATAATAGCCTAAAATTACTTTTGAAACTATTTTGTAGCAATTTCCGATAAAAATAATAAAATGCTAAAGTGAACTATTTTTTGTGATTTTCTTTAAATTGTTCTAAAATGAATTAATACCTACTTGATACTAAAAATGTGAAATTAAAACCTAAATGCATATGCGTATTTTTGTATTTTATATGAATTATCATGCACAAATAAAAATGCAGCAATTATCAGAAAATGACACCAAAATGCACGAAAATTGTAAAAATAAAAGAAAAATTATTTTGTTTGGATTTTGGGAATAATTTGCTTAGGGGAAAAATCACGTGCTCACAACGACGGGTCGGGTCGTCACACTTTCACACATAGATATTAGGTAAGTAATTTTGACTCAATTTATATATTATAACACGGTTACTTAGGAATTTTAACATGAAAATCATGAGATTTTAAGAGAAATTTTGACTATGTTTTAAAAAATAAAAAAAATTTAGATTTGAGAGTCGAATTGGACTGGATTTGAAATCAATCACATTTAGACTCATGGGGTTATGGATAGTTGAAAGCTACCCCTCAACTCGGGTTTTGACCAAGCGAGCATGTGGTTAACTTTTGTTGACTTTATGGAGATTGTGTAAAGATCTCAACTTTATTAATTGAAATTGAATTCTCTTGCATTGTTTGATAAAATTAAGTTGTTGGCCAGGTTTGAGCCAAGCATAGATGAATTTTAATGGAAAGGAAATTTTATTGTATTGATTGGGCTCTTTGAGGTAAGGATCTTGTCTAACTTTATGTGGGGTAATCACCCCCTTAGAATTTGGTCTAATTTTGATATTTGGGTCATGTGGAAGAATGTGCACTCAAGGTGACGAGTGTGTACATAGGCGTTTGTGTGGTATATGACTGAATTATACCTTAGGCTATTAATATATCTTGAATTGGGATTGTTTGCTATATGAAACATATTTTTTTATTGAATATTTCCCACACTCTTATGTTATTATTATGATTCTTGAGCACATTATTCTGGAGTCGTGAGCTATATCTCTATGCGAACTTGGGGCATTGTTGTTTTTGTAATATTCTGGCCCATGTGAACATGTTTTGCCGGTTGATTGTTATTGTATGGAGTATAAAGGTGAAAATATGCGCATGCGGTGCTATAAGAGAGGTATTTCATCGTGATATGCATGTCGTGATATAAAGGGTGGCTAGTTATGTGCATGCGACAATGTAAGGGAGGCATTCCATTGGTTATGCACATGCGGTGACATAAAGGTGGCTTTGTTAGGGATGTTATGAGATATATCGGGGTGGTCCTATATTATTGTTCATGTGTTGTAATCGGTGTTAATGTTTTGATCACAAATGTGCTAACCTAAATGTTTCCGCCTTGTGTTTTATGAGTTGTTGGTTGAATTTGATATGTTAACGCATGACCGTTCCCACCGATATTTTGTTTGTAAAAATGGATTATTCTCCATTGAGTTGTTGTTATACATTCTTCGAGGTTTTTAATATTTGTTCTGTTGTGCTTTTTATTTTTACTTTTCTGTTGATATTTTCTACAGATTATTTGACTAGTGAGTGTCATGACTTGAACTTCATCACTACTTCATAGAGGTTATCTTGATACTTACTGGGTATGGACTATGGTGTACTCATACTACGCTGTACATTCTTGGTGCCGATCCAGGTACTTTGGCTCGAGTTCATCATTAGGAGATGCTAGATATTGCTGGAGACTTCAATATATCTCTGATGTTCCACTCGCAGGCCTCAGAGTCACCCTCTTTCGTATCTTTTTTATTGTTTATGTCTTTCAAATAGCCTCCCAATGAAGCCAATATAAACCCGATCCGAATAAAAAAAATAAAAGGAAGTTTGATGTACGCTTTAAAACTTGTTATATATCCCTTGTAGAGATTATGACACTGTAGTACTGACTTTTGGGAAGTTATTTATTATATCCATCTTTGGCAGATTTTACCATATAACACAGTTTTTGTCGAATTTAAAGTTGTTATATTATTTTTGATATTTTTATGAGAAAGTCTACCTATTCTTAGAGACTTGGTGTCATCACAACCCTTAATGTGGGATTTTGGGTTGTGACAATTTCAATTTTCACTTTTGGCTCCTTAGGCCTAAACAGAGAAAAATCCTCTTTTTTACCTTTTACCGGGAGTACTATACAAACGTCGACAAATTAAATAATCACTAGTCATCAACCTAGCAACAAATATTTGACTGTTATTCGAGCCGGTTCTCGTAGTGTTGTACGAGTCGACTTAACCTCATTGAGTAATAGTCATTTACCCTTATAACAGGGGATATTAGCCCATAAATATTCTTTTAGCCTTGGAATGTGTCCATACGATAGTGCATGTAGTTTTATGATAATAAACTCAATATTTGAACCAATCGTGCTGGTATCCACTAGTAACTCCCAAAATATTTGGCATATCAAAAATAGACTCATTGTCTAATAGCCTCAAAGAATATTTTTTCTATCAAATCATAATGTTCATAGTCAATTGAAACTATTTTAACAAAATCAAATGAATAACTTTTTTACATTAAGCCTTTTAGCATTTCAACACAATTTCTTTTTTAAAGGTACTACAAGGTTATCCCATATATCAAGTTTCAAAAGAAATACTTTTCATAAAAATATATCCTAGATCTTCGAACAATTTATATTCTTATAAGTATTTAAGTTTTAATGAAATTTATATTATTCTTCTCAAGTTTCATTTGCCAATAAGTTATGAAAACAAGATTTTTATAAAATACTATGACACTTCATATGCACATAAATTAAAGATACATGGTGATATCCTTATCCGCCTGTCTCTACAAGTACATGCGCATATTTATGAATAATCTCATGTATTAATCCAAACATGATTTTATAGAAAATCCCTCATAAAAAGTAAATTTTAATCAACTTATCTCGTTGTCTCTTTACTATCATTCATAAGCTCCCAATCCTCTTTCATAATATAAACATTGAGTATAATTCTCAATGCTACTCAAAAGTCAGATATGTTTCCAAAAATATAGTATAATCAAAAATTTAGTAAAATCAAATGAGTAAACCTTTTCATATTAAAGTCTTTAGCATTTCAATATCCATATTTTAAAAATTCAACAAGTGTTATCCCATATATCAAGTTTCAAGAGAAATACTCCCTCCGTTCCAGTTTACGTGAACCTATTTCCTTTTCGGTCTGTTCCAAAAAGAATGCCCCCTTTCGAAATTTGAAAACAATATAGCTTAAACTTAATATTCTAACCTTAATGAGAAGCTTTTATAACCACAAATACTCAGGATCCCTTTTTGACTTGTTTAGGACCACAAATTCCAAAAGTCTTTATTTTTTTTTAACCTTCGTGCCTAGTCAAACAAGTTCACATAAATTGAAACGGAGGGAGTACTTTTATGAAAATATATTCCTATCACTCAAATATTTTATATTCTTACCAATACATGTATTTTAATAATTATAATATTCTTCTTAAGTGTCATTTGCCAATAAGTTTTGAAAATAAAATTTTTAGAAAATACTTTGACACTTCATATGCACACAACTCAAAGATATATGGTAACATCCTTGCGTGCTTGTCTCCACAAATAAGGATGCACATTTAAATCTAATCTCATGTATTAACCAATAAATGATTTTAAAAAAAATCTCTCGAGAAGAGTAAGTTTTAATCAACTCACCTCATAGTCACTTTAATACCATCAAAAGCTCCCAATCCTCTTTCTAAATCCTGGGATCGAGTAAAATTCTCAAACGCCGCCCACAAGTCGATATGTACAATTAGATATCCTAATTACATTAAAACAAACCAGTAAAGATTTATAAATATCTATTTAGGACTCACAAGTAGGCATATGCGTTCAACCATCCCAAAATCGTTAAATAGTTTTGCTCATTATCCTATTTCCGTTCCTATCATTTAACGCTCATTTGGTGTCACTATTGATACTATTTAATTACCCAATATCACCAAGTCATTATTCGTTGTCCTCTCCAACAAAAGCCTAGGTTCAAGAACACACATTTCAAAACTTGAGGAAATTCTTAGCTATATGGTGATTCCTACTTCATTTTATTCATCAATTATGTTATCAATTCTCGTGGACTTATTACAAACTCAAAACAATCCCTTTTATATCAACCAACCACTATTCACCTTCTTCTTCATTCAAAATGTTAATTTCAAGAATCACTTCTAGGATTCATGTAATACACCATTACAACCTCAAATAAACTTCATAAACATGGTACCCACATTTGGAACTAAACCCCAAAATCAAAATGAACTCTCTTTCTCTACCCCTATTTAAGCACTTTATAACCAAAATAGGTTGTGAGTAGCCTCCTGTCTAGACTATGTAGGCTTGAGCATAGCCTACACGTGACCTAGTTATAGCCTACACATGCCTTGGCCTCCTACTGTTATTTTTGGGCATCTCACTTGAAATTCCTATGCACCTTGCATCGGCTGGTGCGTGCATAGGTTAGACTTGGCTCACTTAGTCGCATAACTTCACTATTGTCCTCCAGTAAAAGGGCCATAACGTCCTGTAAACATATCCAAATGACAAATAGTATGAAACTTAGAAATTAGACTCGTAGATCTTTCATTTGATAGATCGTTCACCATATAACTTCATATCTTGGAAGTCTTGCAAGTTTAAAATCGAATCTTGTATAAACTCATTTGGAACTTTATCACATCATTTAGTTTCCTATTTGGCTTAACCCTAGGATTCTTCTTAGAACCTAAACCACTTCTACCACACGTCCATATTATGATGTTCAAGTAATATTTCATATCATTAGCCCTCGTTCTTACATGAGATACTATAATTAGCAAATATTGATCTTCATAATGGCCTTTAAATAGTTTGAAATTTGCTGAGGTGTTACATTTTCTTTAAGTTTAGAATACTCACTCTTCAATGTTTAATAAGCCATTATTAGTCATATTGTTATCCTCCTTTCACCTAAACCATCATCCTTATTAATTCCTGACCTCAAATGGGTTTCAGATCTTTTTCCAAAATCTCAACTTTCTTAAAGCCTTGAAATTTGACTAACTCTCCTATTTCGTAAAAAAATTGACAAATTTTCCTTGTAATTGGACTATCCAAAACATATGACGATTTATAACAAGCCCCCTATCAGGGCCAAAAATCCCACCAAAAATTGTGATGCCTCTTAGCGTACTTTCTAGGCAAGATAACACACAATAACAATGATAGAAGGAAAGTTACTAAGTTAATAACATAGTGACGGTAAAACATAAAAGCAAAATAGTCTCAAAACCAATATAAAGATACAAGTATCTAAGACAGGATCTAAACATGACTACAACCATCTAAAATGCTGAAAACATGGTGTCACAATATCACGATCATCTATAATAGTAAACGATCCCAACAAACAACGACCTATGTTTGGAAAGGAAATACACAGACAGATATAAATGAGTCGGGAAAGGGGACTCGATGTGCTGCGGATCAGGTCAAATATAGCCTCTCACCACGAAATCTCCAATAAAGTACTCAACTCAGATCAGTAGGTGCTGCTAATACAAGTCTCAGAACCTACACAAAAATATGCTGAAGTATACTATTAGTACAAAACCATGTTATTCAATAAGCATCAGGTTTGGCCTCAAAGAAGTAGTGGTGACGGGTCGATACTGACACTTCTAATACCTTAATGAGCAAGTAAAGGCATAAGATAAACTAGTATATGAGGCATGATATCACCAAAATGGATACAAACAAAAGGCATTGTACATCTGATAATTAGACATGCTTTTCAGGCAAAGAAAATACAATTCAAGTCAAATATCCCAAACACTTCAAAATCACAATGTAAACCAGTCAATGTGTATATGTGAGAGCTACTACGTGAATCTAGTATACATATACATGTGCATGATCAAATCTCAACATCTCATAATTGATAGGTATGACTTCTAAGTGCCTTCTTGCTGGAAAGTATAAGTTCAACAAAGAGAAATGACTCAAAAAGGAGATGTTCTAGCCAAATTCGTGAAGAGGAGAAGTATTGAGAAACGTGTGATCCTGTAACGACCCGACTGGTCATTCTGAGTGTTTGCATTTCGTTCGGTGGTTTGAGGTTTTAAGTAGCTTCATATGATGTATATTGACTTGCATGTATGATTGGTTTTGGTTTTCAAGTGGTTCAGGAATGATTTGGAAGAATAATTATCATTTTAGAAGCTTTAAGTTGGAATAATTTACAAGGTATGAATTTTGTGTATTTGACCTTCGATTGGAATTTTGATGATTCTGTTAGGTCTAGATGGTGATTTTGGACTTGAATGTATGCCCGGATTTGTATTTGGATGTTTCTAGAAGGATTTGGCTCTACGTGGCGAAAGTTGGCAATTTGAAGGTTTGGAAAGTTCATAGGTTTGATCGGAGTTGACTTCGATATTATTGGATTCAGATTGTTGTTTTGGGAGTTGGGAAAGGTCCTTTATGTCAATCGGACCTTGTGTGAAAATTTTGGTTGGATTCCGGATTGGTTAGGCTTTAATCGGTCGCTTGGTTCGAAATTTGAAGTTTATGAACTTAAGAAATTGATCTTGATCGATGATTTGTATTTTGATGTTATTTTATGGTATATGAGTGTGACGACCTGACCCGTCATCTCATGAGAACTGCTCCGTTTCCCCCATTTCCTGCTTCGTTATGCTTCATTATCAGTGTCTTGTGTGAACGAGTTGATTTTTGGAAGGAAATGAGACACTTAGTCTTTTTAAGGAAGGCTAATTCTGAAAAAGTCAACCGGATATTGAACTATGAGTTAGAGGGCTTGGATGTGGATTCCGACGATTCGATTGGCTTCAGGGGATGATTTGTGACTTAGGAGTGTGATCGGAAGTGATTTTGGAGGTCCGGTGTAGAATTAGGCTTGAATTGGCGAAGTTAGTATTTTGGCGAATTCCGGTTGATAGGTGAGATTTTGATTCGAGGGTCGGAAAGGAATTTCGAGAGTTTCTATAACTTTGTTAGGTGATTTGGGACGTGTGTACAAAATTTCAGATTATTCGGAGGTGATTTGGTTGGGTGTTTGATCAAATGCGTGTTTCGGAAGTTTTAGAAGAACTTAGGCTTGAATCCGAAGTAAATTTGGTGTTTTGATGTTTGTTTTGGTGTTTTGAGAGTGAAACTAAGTTTGAATGATCATATGTGACGTGTTAGTATATTCGTATGCGGTCCCAAGGAGCTCGGGTGAGTTTCAGATAGGTTTGGGCTGCGTTGTGCTCGTTTTTCTTATGCTTCGACGTCGTTTCTTCAAGCATAAATGATATCATATTGAACAAATGAGCCCCGATTACTGTTTTTAATGAAGCATTAGACCCGTATCGTAATTGCGGACCCGTAACAAAAAGAATCGTCAAATTTAGACATCGTATGAGGATTTTATGGCCATTTTCCAAGGTTGCTCAGATTTTCAGGTTAATGACGAAATTGCCCCTGGCGGCGTATTAAAAACCTGCACTATTTGCAAATCTTAAAACCTACATATCTCCTTCATTATAAGGTCAAATTGAGTGATTCAAAAGCCAAAATTCATTAGAATTTCACAAGGAATACATTGGGAGAAGTAAAACGCGTGAACAGTATACTTATAATGAGAAGGTCGAATTTTCTTTCAATTTTTGAACGGGAAGAAGCTTCTGAGGCGATTTTTAAGAGAGAAAATTAGTGGGTATCATAGAGGTAAGTGATTTGATTATCAAAACTCGTTTATGGGTGATTATAGACCATAATCACAGCCTTTAATTCATGAAAAACAGTAGAAAAATAGGATTTTGGGGCCTGAGATTATGAGACCTTTAGGGGTCGATTTGAGGGGTCAAACGGACTCCGATTTTGGTGTTCTTTATATGTACGGAATCGGGAGAATATGAAAAAAAATTCTGTAAAAATTTCTTAATTTCGGGACATGGGCCCGGGGCTCGGGTTTTCGCTAATTTCGAGAATCTTGATATTTCTCGATTCTTTTGAACGGGCTTTGTTCCTATAACGCATTTCTGACGTATTCGTTCTGATTTTGATAGATTAGACGCACGTGGAGATCAATTCGAAGGGCAAAGGCGTCGCGAATTAAAGAAATAGCCGGTTTGAGTTTAGTAATAGATGTAAATGTTGTGTTGAGGGTTTGAAACCCCGAATTTGCACATCATAGTGCTATATTGAGGTGACTTGCACGCCAAATAATGGGCGTGGGGTAGAGCACCATTGGGGATTGGGGTTTGGTTCGTCCCACTTAATAAAAACACTACCTAATTGCTTGGAGTTGAATTGACATCCTAATAAATGGATTTATTATCATAATTGGGCTTCGTGCCAACTGCTTGAATCCTTCAGGGATTGTTTTACTGGTTTCTTACCATGTGTACAAAAAATTGAACTCAGTCCTAGTATTAAATACTGTTTTGCAAACTCAACCATTTTTCTCAAAACTTGGGACTTAAATAATATTTCTAATGAAGTTTGGGATGAATAATTTATTTGCTACTGTGCCGAGAGGCTTATGTGATTTTGGACTGATTATGGGATTGCTCTGCGCGCCGTAGTGGTATTATATTTATGGGATCGGGCTGCACGCCGCAGCGGTATGATATTGGTATTGATATGAGGCCGAGGGCCTAGATTTGATGCCACGAGATGGCTTGATATTGCGCTTGGGCTGTAGGAGCCCCTCCGGAGTCTGTACACACCCCCAGTGAGCGTCATCGACGATAAATGAATTGATGGCTCGGGCTGCACGCCGCAGTCGGTATTAGAGAGTACTAGTTTATGTGCTTCATTGCATTTTTGACTATCACTATTTATTTCTCTGTTTCAGCATTATTAATTTCGTTGGTTATTTTAATTGATGTTACCTGGTGAACTGTGTGATTATAGCTTATCTTGTGCCTATTTAGGATTTCTTACTCTCAGCCCTTATTTATGTTTAGTACTCTCTGGGTTGGAAGTACTCACATTACTTCCTGCACCTTTCGTGCAGATCTAGGTGCACCCACTGAGGCTGAGTGAGGATTTCTCTGCCGAGCATCGTATCTGGGAATATTAAGGTAGTTGCATGGTGTTCGCAGCCCTGATCTTCCCATCTATCCTATCTGTTTTATTCCGCATTTTCTTTAGAAAAATATGTAGTAGGTTGACACTCATGTATTAGAGGCTCAGACTTGTGACACCTGATCATTCGGGTTGTGTAGTAGTATTTCCACTTGGGTTTTCCGCATGTTTAACTACATTTCAGACTTTCAGTGTTATGACTAAGTAATTAATTGTGTTAATTGAACCATGAATTACATAAAAAGGGTTAAGGTTGGTAAATTGGTCGGGCCTGCCTAGCAGTGTGTTGGGCGCCATCACGACCGGAATTTGGGGTCGTGACAATGAGACCTCGAGTAGGTCCGTGTTATATTTTGGCACTTATTGTTCTATTCAGGAGGGGGTCCCAAGGGGCATAGATGAGTTTCAGACCATTTTGGGTCGTGTTAGTTATTGATGGTTGGCGGGGATCAGTTGTGGTCACACATGTGGAACTATGGGCATATGTGCGGTGTCCGTAGAAGTAGATGAGAGGGCGCAGAAACGAGCTGGCTAGAAGTTGGGTGTTGCACATCTATGAGGTGACTTTCACAAATATGGCTTCGCAGATGCGGAGGATGTACCTAGGTCTGAGCAGCTGGGCAGTAAGTTGAACTCGCAGATGTAAGTTATTTGTCATGGATGCGATGATGCAGATGCAGCATTATGGTCAGCAAATGTGGAGATTCGTGGGCTGACCATATATTTCCAGAGTTGAGTTATATTTATCATATTTTGAGATTGAGAGCTCGAATTTAGACGATTCTTAGGAGATTTTCTCCTCATGGAGTGGGGTGAGTGTTCTTGAGTCGCTTTTGATTATTATTCATGATTCCATCTTTGATATTGATATTTTAATGATGAATCTAAACGAGAAATGGTAGTTTTTGTCAAAACTTTTCTAAAGTGAATAATATGTTCGAAAGAAAAAGTTGTGGTTGATTGTTGATTTGATTGCAGAAAGAGATAAGTGTTATGTCTAAATTTTCCTTGGGGGAATTAGGACTTGTTGGTCTATTTGTTACATGAATTATGTGTGGGAATGGCATATATGCGAGGTGATGAGTGTATATGCATTGTCATGGGTTAAAGCATGCGGGTTGGGCTAGCTATTTACCTTTACGTGGTCATTTATTTCATGTTATATTTCATTACATGCTTTGATCACTACGTGTTCTTACTTGTTATTTATAACTTACTTATTATCCGTCATTTAGTTGTTACTTGTTTCGATTATTCACTTCTCACTCAATACCCTCCTTATCTTCTATATGTTCCTACGTGTATAAATTGTATATCTTCATTATCTTATGACTTTACATGCCTTTATTGTCTTTACGTTGCTCATTGCACTTTATCATGTTATATCCATTTGCCTGAGTCATTTAGTTGTTATTGTATTAATGAATTGTCGAGGTTTGTGACTACAAGGTATTAGTTATTCTCCGTTTGTACTGGTAGTTGTTTGATATTTTATATGCTTTATATCCCTTTTGTGTTGAGATTATCTTATTGTTTGTATTGAGTTGTTTATGATTACGGGTTGATATTGGGAACAGGTTGCACGCTGCAATAGTATTAAAATTAATTGAAATTTGGATCAGGCTGCACACCGTAATAGATAATCAAATGATATTGGATTCAGATTGAATGTTGTAGGAGATATTGTGAAAATATTTTGGGATCGGGTTGTGTGTTGTAACAGAGTATGATATGTTATAGTTGTTTATAGCTGTAGTGTTTTGTCTCGGCAATGTAATGAGGTTTGAGATGATTTTATTTTGGGGCCCTCTATTAGTTGACATTCGGGTCAGTTCCTATAAGTTTACCGGCTTTTCTCTATATCTACTGTCTTTTATTATTATTCGAGGTTTATAGTGAGTTTTTTGTCATAGCCTCATCACTAGTTCATCGAGGTTAGGCTCGACACTTACATAGTATATGGGATTGGTTGTACTCATACTACACTTTTGTACTTCTTGTGCAGATCCCGGTGTTGGTCCTAACGGCACGTACAAGAGACTACTTGGATCCGACTACTACAGGAGACTTAAGGTAGACCTGCTCAGCGTTCTCAGTCTCTAAAGTCCCTTTGTATCATGTGTTTACTGCTCATTTAGTTTCAGACAGTTGTATTTTATTTCATATCAAATTTGTAGAATTTTAATCGCTCAGGTACTTGTGACACAAAATTTCTAGGAATTGTTTAGATTGCGTTACGTTTTTATTAAGCACCTGTATTGCAGATTATTTTAGTTTGAATTATTTTGTTCTACCTTTAAATTGTTAAAAGTGGTTAAAACTTTAGCTAATGTTGGCTCGCCTAGAAAGTGGATGTTACGCGCCATCACGGTCCTATGGTTGAGATTTCAGGTCTTGACAAGTTGGTATTAGAGCACTAGGTTGTCTAGGTCTCACCAGTCATGAGCAAGTTTGATAGAGTCTGGAGGATCAATACGAAAACTTCTATACTGATCTTCTAAAGGTATAGGTCTTTAGGAAATGTGACTTTGTTCTTTCTCTATTGTGCAACTTTATTCTATCACTGAAGTTTGAATCATTCTAGTATTGTTCTCTTACAGGTGGAGAAGAGACATACAACATCCACAACTGAGAAGGATCTAGAGCCCTAGGGTGTAGCCACAAGGGTAGAGGCTGAGGCCGAGGTCGAGCCAAAGGTAGAGGCAAAGCTCATCCTAGAGCCCGTATAGCAGCACCTATCGTATTGCCTAAGATCAAGAAGGAGGAAGATATCCCTACTCCAGTCGTGCTAGTTGGACCAACTGTCATTGCTACACACACCAGAGCACACCTAGAATAAATATGTTGTGCCGAGTGATAGGAATCCTCTGAGGTCAACTGAACAGGCTAACAATTGGCAGAAAATGCTGAGCTTTCAGTAGCAAAAAAAAAAATAGATTCAATTTGACAAACCACAAAAAGAGTAAGGGCTCAGGGAAATCAAACTCTGGTAGTTCCAGCAGTTGGAGCAGTTCATCCTGTCATTGCTACACAGCCGAGGAAGGGACCCGCTATGTCCTCCAAGGGGCTGAAGAGGTTGTATAAGTTCACCAAACTCATTCCTATTCATTTTGGTGGTACACCTTCTGGGGACCCATAAAATTTCTTAGTTATTTGCCATGAGGTGTTGCACAACATAAGTATTGTGGAGTCCAATGGAGTCAACTTTGTAGTGTTCCAGATGCATGGTTCCACCAAGAGGTGTTGGAAGGACTATGTTTGAGGCAGGCCAAAAGGTTCACCTCCACTCACTTGTGATTAGTTCCCACAACTATTTTTGGAGAAGTTCATCCCTTTTACTCTAAGAAAGGACTACCATATCTAGTTTGAGCACACAATAAGATATCATGACTGTTACATAGTACAACACTCGATTTGTGGATCTATCTCACCATGCAGTTGTCTTTATCCCTACTGAGAGGGAGAGTGTGAGGAGATTTATAGATGGCCTTACTTATGGTATCAAGTTGCAGATGGCCAGAGAGACTGACGATTATATTTCTTTCACTCAGGTTATATATATTGCTAAATAGATCGAGAGGATTTGTGGGCAGGGCACAGAGGCAGCATTTGAGAAAAGTCCTCGTCATTTCGGTGGTTTCAGTGGTACTTCATCTGGAGGCAGGGGTTCATTTTGTAGAGGCCATCCTCCCAGGCCGATTTAGTCAGCGCTTCAAGTAGCACACGATGCTTCAGGAAATTATGGACCTTATGGGTCTCATCTTGAGCAGCTAGTATTTAGCATACTTTCAGCTCATATTAGTGCACCACCGCTATAGAGTTACTACAGTGGTCATTTGGTTTATCAAGGATCATCTCAGAATCAGCAGTTTCACCAGCCACAGGGTTGCTTTGAGTGCAGTGACGCAGGTAATATCAGGAGGTATCATTCTAGATTGAGGAGCAGCAGACCACATCAAGGTACTTTTTCTATAATTTTGGCACCGATTTCTCCACCACCTGCTCAGCCAGCTAGAGGCAAGCGTCAAGTAGTCCGAGGTGGTTCTGAGGCTGATAGAGGTGGAGGATAGCTAGTTAGTAGCCATATGAGAGGTAGAGGTCAGATTGGTAGGGTATAACCCCGTTGCAATGCATTTCCAGCTAGAACTAAGATAGAGTCGTTTGATACGTCATCACAGGTATTATTCCTGCCATAGAGATGCATCAGTTTCATTAGAATTGGGCTCTACTTATTCCTTTGTTTCATCCTATTTTACTTCATATTCAGATATGTCTCGTGATTGTTTGAGTGATCCTGTTTATGTGTGTACGTCCATTGGGGATTCTATTATGGTTGACCGGGTCTAGTGTGCTTGTTTGGTTACTATTGGAGGTTACAAGACTAAGGTCGACCTTTTGTTACTTGATATAGTGGACTTTGACATGATATTAAGCATGGATTAGTTGCCTCCCTATCATGCTATTATGGATTATCATGCTAAGATTGTGACATTAGCCATGTCGAGGTTGCCTTGATTGGAGTGAAGAGGGACTCATGGCCATTCTACTAGGAGGGTCATTTCATATGTGAAGGCTCGACATATGGTCAAGAAGGAGTGTCTGGCATATTTGGACTATATACATGATTCTAGTGCGGAGGTTCCTTCCATAGTTTCAGTTCCGATTGTGCATGAGTTCCCAAAGGTGTTTCCTACAGACTTACTGGGCTTGGAACCTAACAGACATATCGACTTCTGCACTGACTTGGTTCTGGGCACTCAGCTCATTTCTATTCCACCATATTGTATGGCCCTAGTTGAGTTGAAATAATTGAAGATGCAGTTGCAGGATCTAATTATTAGAGCTTATGCTTTAAGTCCCGAGTTATGGAGCAATGTTTAGTAGAGTCTTGTTCATGGGTATGTAGGCACCCATACTTATGATCTTGAGGCTACTGAACAAATAGGAATGTTTTCCCTTATTTCATTCTTTGATCGTGCGTTGAGAGAACTTGAGATTGACTTTAGAGTATTTCTTTTGCACATGGCTAGGACACGTACACCCTCATCATCTAGATGTGGTACTACCCGGGGTGGAGGTCAAGTTATGGTTCATCAAACTAGAAGACAGACTGCTTCTCAACCTGAAGTTGGGAACATGGGTAAACCCCAAGCTGCTATGCCAGATCAAGTGCAAGGGCAGGGAGTTTAGGATACTCCACCACCAGTGGCAACTATTGTACCTATTGTTGCCTTACTTGTAGATGTAGTGGCAAGGTTATTGAATGTGTTAGAGGCATTGGTGCCTGATCAGGGTGGAAGTTCAGCTCCTTAGGCTACTTTACAGATACAAGCACCTGCACAGATTCAAACTTTTGGGAATAAGGATGTATCCCAATAATAGTTCTTGAAATTGAAATCACAAAAACTCACAGGTTCCGATAATTTAGCAGATCCTCAAAGTTTCTTGGATGCGCACTCAAGGAATTATGTGCTCTTGGATGTTCTTATGAGAGAGTCGTGGAGCTCGTAACATACAAACTAGAGGATATGGCTAACACATGGTATGCAACTGCATTGCTAGGAAGGCCAGCAGAAGCAGCACCATTGACATGTGACGACTTCACTAAGTTGTTTAAGAATTATTTTCTTCTAGACAGTCTGATGCAAAAATATGCTAGAAACTCTAAGAGATTGGTTCAGACTCCAGATATGTATGTATCAATATATAACGCTAAGGTTTGTAAGATGGATATATATGCTCCTTACTTAGTGCCTACCGAAGAAGCTCAAGTTTAGAGGTTTGTTGATGGATTAGTTGGTCGTCTATACATTGCAGTAGCCCCAAATATGAAGACTTTATCTTACTCAGATGTAGTCGACCTTGCTAGAAAGATTGTAAATAAGGAACGTGATGAGCGTGCAGTTAGTGATTTACGTAAGAAGGCCAAGACAGAACGGGCTTTAAGTGGCGGTTTTAGTGAAAATCGAAGAGTAGGAAATTAGGGACAACAACAATAATAGGGTTCTTAGATAGGGACAAACATGTCTTCACAATCCACATGCATACCACATTACAGACAAGGTAATAAGGGACTATCATCTTCTGGACATCGCAATTCTAGGCATATATATATGCCACTACTCCAGTCTACTAGACCTATGGTAGATCACATTTGGGCAATGTTGTGTTCTAAGTTGAGAGTGCTTTCGGTGTGGCCAGTTGAGACATCACTTGAGAGATTTCCCTCACCCTCCGAGAAATTTCAACCATGCTTTTATTTAGTCAGTTGCACCGACTCAGACTACTCGTAATACTTCAGGTGCTACAGGTACAGAAAATAGAGGTCGAGGTGCTGGAGATCGTGCTACTGTGAATCAAGGACAAATGAATATTGGTAGAGGTCAGGTGAGATATTTTGCATTTATAAGACAGGATGCTCAGGCCTAGAATGTTATGGTTATAGGTATTCATTCTGTTTGTTCATTTGATGCACTTGCTTTGATTGATCCAGGATCTACTCACTTCTATGTATCCTTGTACTTTGCTTTGGGGTTTAGTAGACAGCATGAGCTATTGAATGATCCTTTTCTACTTACTACTCCTGTTGGAGAGTCTCTATTAGCTGAATACGTGTATCATGTGTGTCAGATACGGTTCGAGGGTAGATATGTTCTAGCTGATCCTATTATACTTGATATGATTGACTTTGATATGCTGATGGGAATGGTTTGGTTATCTTGCAATGCTATCATCAATTGCCATGCAAAGATAGTCAAGTTTGAGATACCAAACGAGCCTAGTTTTGTTGTAAAAGGGGTCAGGTTCCAGAGACTTGCAAAATTGTATCTTTTATGAAGACTCAACGACTTCTGAAGAAAGGTTGCTTGGGTATCTTAGCCATTGTAAATGACACAAGAATTGATTATACCTAGTGTCTCGCATCGGGGTGCACTAGTGTTATTTTTTAAGAAGAAGAAGAAAGACAGCTCCATGAGGATATGTATTGACTACAAGTAGCTGAACAAAGCCACTATCAAGAAAAAGTATCTATTGCCGAGGATTGATGACTTATTTGATAAGCTTTAGGGTGCCAAGGTTTTTTTGATGATTGGTTTGACGTCTGACTACCATCAGTTGAAGATTAGGGCATGGAATGTCCCTATGATAGCTTTTCTGACACGGTATGGCCACTACGAGTTCTTAGTGATTTCATTTGGCTTGACTAATGCCCGAACAACCTTTATAGATTTGATGAACCCAGTGTTCAAGCCCTATCTCGGCTACTTTGTGATAGTCTTCATTGATGACAACTTGGTTTACTCCCCTAGTTGAGATGAGCATAAGCAGCATCTATGGATCGAACTTCAAAATAATTGTCAGTTATATGCCAAGTTTACAAAGTGTAAGTTTTGGTTGGACTAGGGCGCCTTTTTGGCTCATATTGTACCTTCCAAGGGCATTAAATGGATCCTAAGAAGATTGAGGTAGTTCAGAACTGGCCTAGACCTACTTCAACTACAAAGATTCAGTCCTGGGTTTAGCAGGTTATTATTGTCGATTCGTAAAGGGGTTTTAATCTATCTCATCCCCATTGACCAAGTTGACCCAGAAAGGTGCTTTTTTCATATGGTGTGACGAGTATGAGTTGAGCTTTCAAAAGATCAAGATTGCATTAACTACATCCCTAGTGTTGGTGTTTCCTATAGGTTCGGGATCTTACACCATATATTGTGATGCACTGCATGTTGGGCTTGGTATGGGGTTGATGCAGGATGGTAGAGTGATTGCCTATGTGTCTTGACAGTTGAAGGTTCATGAGAAGAACTAACATGTGCATGAGTCATGGCAGCCATTGTTCACGCATTGAAGATTTAGAAGCACTATCATGTGAGGTCTATACCGACTATCGGAGTCTCGAGCACCTTTTCAAGTAGAAGGACCTTAATTTTCGTTAGCGGAGATGGTTAGAGTTGTTAAAGGACTATGATATCACCATATTATATCATTTGGGGAAGGCCAATGTAGTGGCCGATGCATTAAGTAGGAGGGCCGCTTGGCACATTTACCAACAGTTGAGAGGCCACTAGCCATGAATGTCCAGGCTTTGGCCAATTGATTTGTGAGAATGGATGTTTTGGAGCCTAGCCAGATTCTTGCTTGTGTTGTGTCACAGTCCTCGTTGTTGGAGCGTATCAAGGTGTCACGACCCAATTGGTCATTTAAGCTTTAGTGTTTAGTTTGGTGATCCGAGACTTTAAGTAGATTCATATGATATATTATGACTTTCGTGTATGGTTGGTTTTAGTTTTTGAGTGGTTCAGTTGATTTGGAAGAATGACGCTCGATTTGGAAGCTTTAAGTTGGAAGAGTTGAACAAGGTTTGACTTGTGGGTAAATATACTTGGAATCGAGTTTTTATGGTTTCGATAGGTTTGTATGATGATTTTTGACTTGTACGTACGTACAGATTCGATTTTGGAGGTTCTACAAGATTCGACACTATTTGTCGAAAGTTGGCAATTTGAAAAACTTAAGAGTTCATAAGTTTGACCAAGAGTTGACTTTGATGTTATTGGACTCCGATTGGTGTTCCATGCTTCAGAGAAGTCTATATAGTTGAATTGAGCTTGTGTGCAAAATTTGGAAGTAATACGAAGTGTTTAAGTGTGATTCAGCCACTCTTTTGAATGAATGAAGTTTTAACAACCTAAGAGAAATTTTATTCGGTTTGAGCCTCGATTCTTTTTTGTGATGTTTCTGTTGGATAAGTTTGGATAATGTATTTGTAATTGTTGGTATGATTGGATGGGGTCCAGAGGGGCTCGAGTGTGTTTTGGATCATTAGTTAAGAAACTAGTTAAGTTAAGGATCTGGAGTTTGACCATGGTCAATATCGGGTCAACATGACCTATTTTTTGTGTTTTATGTGTGCGAGCAGGTTTGTAGCGTGTTTTACGATTGAAATGCATATATAGTTTGTGCCCAGAAGGTTCCGAATGAGTTTTGGGTGCTAAAACAATATTTTTCTTATTGCTACTTTTTTTTCTCGGTGTTAATAATTACGAAAATATCATTTATGTCCCTAAAATTTTTAGACTTACTTTAAAACTTCAATACATCATATCTTCCTCATTTTAAGGCAAAATTGTGTGATTCAAAAGGCCATCTTGGGTGTAATCTCACAAGGACTATATTGAGCTTATCAAATTTGAGGTTCAGGATCATCTAAGATCTGATTCCAGCAATAACAACTGCTATATTTTTTTAGTTGTTCTAAAATTTAGTCACTTTTCTCACAAGATTTTGGAACTCGGTTTTGGACAATTTTGGAGGGAATTTTTACAATTTGGATTGGGGTAAGCATTTTTTACTCGAATTTGTGTATATTTCATTATTCCAAGCTTGAATTTAATGATTGTTTGATGAATCAAATTGAAGAAATTGAGGAAACATAAATGGGTGATTTGAAGGCAGATTTGAGGTCAGAATTAGATGAAATTAAAATGGCTGGACTCTTACCGGAATGGGTATTTGGAATTTCTTAGTTTTGTCAGGTTTTGAGGTGTGGGCCCGGGGTTGACTTTTTGGATTGCCTTTTTTTATTTTAGTTAAAGATTGAAGCTTTATCATTTAAAATCATTTTCTATGTCTTTTATTTATGATATTAAGTTATTTTGGCTAGATTCGAGCCATCTGAACGTTGTTTCACGGGGGAAGGGCTTCTTAGAGTATTGATTTGTCTTATTTGTGGTAAGTGTCTTGCCGAGCTTTATTGAGAGAATATTTCCTACTAAATGATATTTTTTGATACATGACATGGCAATATATATGCGAGGTGACGAGCATATATGCATGTGCCAGGGTTTCCATCCTCGAGAGAGGGTAATTGTATGCTCTTTTGTACATTGATGAACTTTGTGATTCTATTGCCTTAGGTTTTACTTGATTCCTATGATAATATGAGTATGAATTTCAAGTCTAGAGACCGTTCTTTAGCCAATTACCATTTGATTAGATTTAATGGACTCTTTGTCAAACCGTTTATGTGCAAATTTGATTGTTACTATACCTAAATCACGAATACATTGTTGTGACTGTTATTCTTGAAATACTTAGGTTCCATGTTTGAGTTGAAGATCACTTTTGGGAGCAATGTCTATTGAATTGCTTAATTGTGCAAGAATTGTGATTCCCGTTCACGTGGTGTATTTTGCTTAACAACTCTTCTTGAAGTTATGTGTGCTTCATACCTTGCTTGTTGTTGATGTATATATGTTTGGTAAGGAAGAGTATAAATTACGAATGGTGATGTCACGCCATTATATTACATTATCATGTGAGAAGAGTATAAAGCACGAAGGGTGATGTTGTGCCATTTTATATATATTTTTATGTACGATGGATAATGACATGCTATTTCATTTATATTACATATGCGGACGAGAGTAAAAGCAGGAAGGATGATGCCATGCCATTATATTTACATTATCATGTGAGGACAAGAGTAAAAGCACAAAGGGTGATACGTGCCATTATATTTATATTATTAAGTTTTCATGGTACGAAGGGTCTTTCAACGGAGGTGAAGACGAGAGCCATTCAATATATTGTGATATATTTTCCTTGCATATACGTTTATGCCTTTATCCTGAGTTGTTTTTATTACACCTATGTTCTGAAACACGGAAAAAAATCATTGGCTTATCAAATTCTCTATCGAGCGATTCAACAAAAGACAGAATCAAACTAGCCTATCATGCCCTTTCTTCATTCCTATATTCTATGATGCTCGTGGTTATCACGTCTTTGCCTTTTCCTTATTTGCTATTATTCTATCTGTGCCTTCTATTTGTTAATTATTGTTACGTTTGTGTCTACCTTCTTAGTTGTTATACTTACATCTACGCCTTCCCTCGTTTGTTGTGCTCTCATCTAACCCTACAACTTTACTAGATAGTAAAATTCATGTTCTCTTACCTTAATTTCTATCATTACTTTTGTGCTTTCCACCCTGTCTGTTACCGTTGTCTAGATGCTTTTCCTTGTTCGTTATTGCTACCTATGTATTTTCCACTTTGTTGTTACTATTATTGACATTTCTGTTACCTGGTTAGTACTATTATACATATGCTTGGTGAGGATAAGATAAATGCACGAAGGGTGTTGTCATGCCAATTAATTTGACATACATCCATATATATGGTAAGGAATAAATAAATGCACGACGGGCGTTTCCATGCCATTTGTTGAAACTAATTTTTCCCTATATATTTTTCAATATGCAAAATAACTTTAAAATAGCATATATATGCATATATAAGTATGTCCAAATGTTCTATTATTTTTTCATAATTTTTGACATTTTTTAAATCAATTTATTTTCCTTTTTATCCATAAAATCCCAATACTTATGTCCAAAATTATTATTTTGATGATTCGTTTATTGGATCTTTATATTTATACTAATATACAGTAAAATTAATTTTTTGTATATTTTTACAAATTTATTTATTATTTTAAGCTAAATTACATATAATTGCAATATTAGCCTCTTTAAGATTTAATTGCGTTTATATTTATAAAATCAAATCCTAAATTTTTAATTATATATTATAAATTATTTTTAATACTTTCAATTTATTTTTAGAATTAACTTACATTTTTTTATAATTTAAAAGGGGGAAACTTGGCTATTTAAATAATAGCCAAATTGTATTTAAATTGTAGCCTAAATCTAACCCCAAATTAAACCCAATTTCATTAAAATCCGACCCCTAACCCAAATAATCCTACCCAACCCGGATTCCCTACCTAACCATTTTAATCTAATGATCAACGGCCACCGTCCCCTCTTTCCATTTTTAACCCTAGACGACCCATTACCCTACTTCATTTTTCGTCAATCGCCGCCTATGAATCCCTTCCCTCTCAACTCTCTCTGCAATCTCTCATGAACCCTAGCCATCGCCATCTAATTTCACCCTAATCCGCCTTAACCACTGCCTAATCCATGGCCTCTTATGGCCATTGGAGACGTGTATCAGCCTCTCATGGCTCCTGGGTATTTTTTTTCTGTGGTTTCATGGCCATACCTTGAAGGGATCTTGGCCAGTCCTTGCTCGACTATTGTTCATGGCCTTTCTCTGGCCATCCATGACCTTTCTCCGGCCTTTCAAGGCAGATCCTTGTCTTTCCTGGTTAGATCGGCAACGTTCAAGGTCTTTCTCATCTTTTTTGGGTTTTCTAAAACCCAAATCTTTAAGATCTTTCAATTTTCTTTAGATCTATCTTAGATCTGTGCTTACTATGAATTTCTTAAGTATTTTCCATAAGGTTCTTCGATTTTCTTTCAAAACGACTCTTCATTTCTCAACTATTAGGGTTTTCCTTTATATTTTTTTAAAATATCTTCTCTGATTATGTTTAAAATGATTTGCTCGTATTGTTCTTCTATCCATTTCAGCATGTTAAAACCCTAGTTCCCTTTTGATCCCATCCGAGTTCTGAAACTATTTGTTTAAATGTATGCTTGTTTGATTAAGTTCTTCGTTCTGACTATCTTCTCCTTGTTTGACCTATCTGACTTGAGTGCTTAAACTCGACTACTGTTGAAGCCCTAATTTCTTAGAAGTTTTGCCTCATTTGTTACTACGAGACCTTTCTTGTTTTTTACTCTCTTTGCATGTTACTATGTTCTTCTTCACTGACTATTCCATGTGACTACTTGACCTACTTGACTTATTGCGAATATTTCTTGCTACTGAACCCTAGTTTACCCCTACTGCTACTGTATGTTTGTGTTGTTTAACTCTGCATGCTTATTCATCCCTTGCTATTTATATGGTGAAGCACGGAATCATGTTTATTTCTTGATTGATCTTGATCTCCTTAATCTTCCGACTATTTGTAAAAGGTTTTCTTACGAGCCCTAATTTTTACTCATTTATTTAAAATTAATTGATTCATTTCCCTTAATGTGATGTTTTACCTTGCTGAATCCCTTCCCAAAATAAGCCTATTTTTATACTTAGACTTGATTATTTACTTCATACTTTTACTGCCCCCTTATATGGCAATAATCAGCCTGTCCCCAAACTGGTTTCTTTCCTTAATTGAACCTGTTACTACTCGTTAAATAGTGATTCCTTAATTAAAGAGAATCACTTGTGTTAATTGATTCTGATTGTGATTATTTCCATATTTGTGTTTAAGACTTTACCTCTTCTCTACTCGTTTTCAAAACTATAAATATCATACCCTCTTTTCTTTTAAAGGGAGGAACAACTTGAGTTCAGAACACATACTTACACTTAAAACTCTCTCTTTCTTTATTGTTACTTGTGTTATCGCTTTGTCTAGCTAGCTGAAAGTCAAGGCTAGACTGTGGATTCTTGTTTTCTTTACCTTTATGCATTTTGCTTCTCTATTGATATGTCCTAGTTAACTTTTTAAGTCTCAACAACAACATGTTTCTTTAAGTTGCTTCAGTTTCTCATTCATGTTCACTTCTGCTCATGTTTCTGCAGTCTATTTATGTTACTAGCATGCTATAATATGTTCCCTTCCCTTTTTACATTAATGTTTCCCTATATGTGTACTATGTCGGTCATTTGTTATTCACTTGCCACCTTATGAATACCAAACCCCCATATCCCCTATATGTGTGTGTATTCTTTTGGATGGTTTGTGTCCATGCCAGCACCAGCTATTGTTGTGCATGACCAAATCAGACTCATGTCGGGGTTACACAATGAATCCCATAATCCCTTGCCCCCTTTGGATGATTTCTGATTCTGTTTCACCACTACAGATGTTTCCAAATCACCCTTTATTACTTTCTATTTCCAACTTAGTTTTAATAAATCTCTTTTTGCACTTCCATTATATTCTTAGAACCTAGGTTCTGCTCTTCTTGTGTGAGCCTTCTTGGGACCCTTGAGCTCCCTCTGAACTTGGACACATAAGGGTTGGCCCTTCCACACTGCACTCATTTCTGCTGGGTTATGCAAACCTGGGTGTAACCACTGCCTAGGGTCCCTTGAGACTCTTAGGGAACTTTGACACACCCAGGTATGAGAAAGGCTTTGAACATCAATGGCATTTGAAGTGATTAATTATACAACTCAGATAGGAAGTCAATATCAGGCTTCTTTTGGTTGTAATTTCTTATTTCTGCACTTCTTTTGTAATTCAAATATTTGGTATGTAATAATTTTTAACAAATATTGGGGTTGGCTAGTGAAAGGGATGGGTTAATTATGCATGTTTTAAGTTATTGGAAAGGGTAGATAACATGCATATAGTGTCTGTTTAATAAATTCTGCATGTTTTACTTCCACACATAGACATCATACCTATAGGATTGAAAGGGCTATAATCAGATATCACGTTTACAGGGTAAAAATCAGCTTCGAACTTAGATTTCATGCCTATAAGATTAAAATCAATATCTTTATAGAAATCTTGCCTATAGGAGTTTTGTTGTAATCAAATAAATCCTGCCTACTCTGCTTCATGTTCAATTAGATACCATGCCTATATGACCAAAATCAACCTTGAATACTTAGATACCATGTCTGTAGGAATAAAAATCAGCTGTAATAGAGATCATGCCTATAGGATCTAAAACCAGTTTAGTTAAAAAATTAGTTTGACTCGTACTATTCTGAATCAGTTTAAAACACCTACTCCTTTTATCAATATGGTTTAGAAAGCATTCTTATAGGATCCAAATTGCTCGTTTAGAATTGTTTACTAATTTACTATACTTCTAATCAGTAATAGATATCATGCTCCTAGGACATATTTATTACGCTTAGGCAAGCCTTAGGTAATTACTTGAATAAAACTGGAACTGCCTTCGTTAATTATCAATTGTTTCAAGTTTCAACCAACAGGCAGGTCTGATTCGGACTTCTTATCTGAGCTATATAATGAATTGGTTCTGACTCAAATCCCCTGCTTTAGGACTTTTAAAATTTAGACTTTAACTGTGTTTGAGTCATGCTATTTATGTGCATTACTTGCGGAGGTTTATATGAGCCTTCTAACTGCCTACATGTTTCCCTTCTAAATGCAGTCCTACGTGTTTTTTGTATGTCGCCTTAGACTTTTTCCTTTAAACTTAAGAGTCAGCCTAAAATCCTCTCTCTTATATGAATACTAGTCCCAAAATGACTCCAAGACTAATAGGAATGGGACGGTAATAGCACGCAATAGAGGTCAAGACCGATCCGCACTTTAATACCTTTACGGGGTGGGAAAGGTAGATATGGATATGATGACCGGTGCGCTAATACCACGTGTAGCCCCTCTTTGAGGAGTGATTATCGGGTATTGCATTGATGTGATCCATATTACAAACAAACCTAGGACCCCTTTACATTTATCAGCATGCTTAGTTATAAGTCTTTTCAAAACTCTTTGCTTTATTTAATCATTTTTCAAACACTTGTGTATTTAAAATCCCCTCTTATTTTGAGCCTTGTTTGTTTAGTTGTTAATTGCAGAAATTCACAAAATAATTATCGGGCCGGGAACCACACTAGTGGATCCTGAGGGGTTCCTAATACCTTCCCCTTGGGATAATTTCAAGCCCTTACCCTATCTCTGGTTATCAAAAAATATAGTTGTAGTTGAACTATATAGGTGTCGTAATGCACCTTAAAATTGTTAGGTGGCAACTCTTCAAAATGGCAAAACCCTTTCCCAAAAGGAAAGAGTTATCCCAACCAAATGTCATAAACCCGATTTCGCGAGAAAAAAAGGGGGTGCAACATCATTTGACTTGATATCTTGAGTACATTCATCATACTATGAAGATTCATGGATTTACTAGGTTGTTGGTAGTTATCGCCTACAGAAAAGTATGGGTTGTGATATTGAGAAAACTTATCATGATTTTCTTTAGTAATCATTTACCGATTTGCATATTTGTACTTGTACTCTTCTCTGTTATATCTAGTATGGTTTTTACTGCAAATCTATTGCACACGTTATATTAGTGAGTATCTTTTTACTAGAAAGCATCATCACTACTTCACCGAGGTTAGGAAAGATACTCACAGAGTACATGGATCAGGTGTACTTATGCTACACTTCTACACCTTGTATGTAGATCTTGGAGCTAAGTAGCTGTGGAAGATGGAGCCTTATACTGTAGACTTTCCTGCGTTCTAGATTCAGACTACCTCTAGTTTATGGTAGTTTAGAATTTAAACTCTGTTTATGTAAATTTCAAATAGATATTGTACTTATTCTTCATTTCGGTTTATAAATCTGAATCATAGAGGCCCATGACTTGTACTACCAGTTCTTGGGATAGTTGTATTTTATTCGATTGCAGTTTCTATTATACATATTATTGGTTTCACAGTTTAGTTGGAACTTATATTGTTTGGCTTACCTAGCAGATTGGGTTAGGTGTCATCACGACTTTGTGGGATTTTTGGTCGTGACACAAGGCTCGCCATTTCAATGATCCTCACTTGTTGGTATTGAAGGACACACTGCATTGGGGTGGTTCCAAGGAGGTTGTGATTGGATATGATGGTGTTATGTGTCTACAGGACCGAATTTGTGTTCCATATGTTGATGGGTTAAGAGAGTTGATCCTTGAAGAGTCGCACAATTTACATTATTCCATTCACCTAAGTGTCACAAAGATGTACCATAACTTGAAATAGCACTATTGATGGTGGAGTCAACAGATGAAATACAAGCATCAGAAACCAGGTGGGTTGACTCAGAGATTGGAGATACCGAAATAGAAGTGGGAATGCATCACTATGGATTTTGTGGTAGGTTGACCATGAACCTTGAGGATATACGACACAGTCAGGGTTATTGTGGATTAGTTGACTAAGTCCGCACACTTTATTGGGTGATGACGTCCTATTCTTCAAAGTAGTTGGCTCAGAAGTACATCCGACAGATTATCCGCCTGCACAGCGTGCCCATTTATATCATTTGTAACTATGGCACGCAGCTCACATTATTTTTTTGGAGAGCTTTGTAGTGTGAGTTGGGCACACAAGTCAAGATAATTACCGCATTTCATCTCAAGATGAACAGACAGTTTGAGCGCACTATTCAGATCTTGGAGGAAATATTACGTGCATGTGTTATTGATTCGAAGGTTTATGGAACTAGTTCTTACCTCTAGTGGATTTTTCCTACAATAATAGTTATCAGTCGAGCATCCAGATGGCTTTGTTGGAGGCTTTAAATGGGAGCCGATGCCATTTGTGCCGATTGGTTGGATTAAGCCCAGGAAGGCTAGATTATTAGGCACTGATTTGGTTCGTAATGCTTTGGAAAAGGTTAAGGTGATTCAGGAGAGACTTTAAACAGCTCAGTCTTGGCAAAAGAGTTTATTCAAACCGGAAGGTTTGAGATGTGGCTTATATGGTAGGTGAGAAGGTTCTTATCTGCCTATGAAGGGTGTGATGCAGTTCGGGAAGAAGGGCAAGTTTAGCCTGAGGTTTATTGGCCAGCTTGATATCTTGGAAAGAATTGGAGATGTTTCTTATAGGCTTGTATTGCCTCCTAGCCTAGCAGGGGTACATCCGGTATTTTATGTCTCCATGCTTCGGAAGTACCATGAGGATAGATGGCATGGTTTGGACTTCAGCATATTGCAGCGTGATGAAAATTTAGCCTCTAAGGAAGAGTCGGTGGTTATTCTAGACCGGTAGGTTCGAAAGTTGATATCGAAGAGTTTTTTTATGTGAATGTGCAATGGATAGGTGAGTCGATTGAGGAGGCTACGTGAGAATCCGAGTCTAATAGGCGGAGTAGATACTCCCAGCTTTTTATCAGTCCAGATATTTTTCTATGTACGTTCAAGGACGAATTTTTCTTTTAGAGGTGGAGAATGTGATGAAAAGATAGGTCATTTAGACTACTAGCATTAATTTCATTGTTCTGATACTTCCCACAGTTTCATTTGATGTTTCTTCATTTGCATACATGGTTCGTGTTGGCCCAAAATGAGACTTGAGTTGACCATGGTCAATAGTTTTGACAAACGACCTCAGATTGGTACTTTGACGATTCCAGTAAGTTTGTATGATATTTTTGGACTTGTATGCATGTGTGGTTGGGGTCCAGAGTGACCCGAGTGTATTTTGGCACGTCAAGTGAAAAATTCTGAAATGAGTACTAAAGTTTAAATTCTAGAGTTTGATGATCAATTATTGTTATTTTAGTGATTTGATGTAGCGAGCAAGTTTATATACACTTGTGTGCATGTTCGCTTGGAGCCAGAGGGTCTAGGGTGAGTTTCAAGTGAGTATCGGATAAGTTTGGATGGTTTCAGGATTGCTGGTGCAAGGCTTTGCTGGTGTTGAGTTGTAGATCTCATATTTGCTAGGTCATGCTCGCATTTGCGAGCCTTGATTTTTTGGTTAAATGATCACATTTGCGAATAGGAACTGGGATGGGCTTCTATATTTGCAGACAGTTATTCGCTTTTGCGATATGGTCTGGAGTCGTTTTTACGATTCTGGAGTCACATTTGCAATACTTTGCTAGGTGGAGCAGCTTCACATTTGCAAATTTTGGCTCGCATTTGCGAGGGGTTGTCCTTTGCAAATGCTAACATTTTGTCTCATCTGTGATGTTTGCATGACTGTTGCACTGGTCGCTTTTATGATCTCTATTTCTCAAGTGTGGGCTTCGCAAGTGCGATACTTGGTGCTGGGTAAAAGAGGGAAAAATCGGGACTTAGCTCATTTTGCATCATTTTTCAACCCCAATCACACTAGAGACGATTTTTAAAGAACTTTTTCTTCCCAAATTCATTGGTAAGCCACTTCAATTAATTTTCAATCAATTCTTTAATACTTTTCATGAGTTTATAACATCAAATCCAGGAATTTTGTAAAATTGATATTTACACTGCAAATTGAATTAGATTTCGAAACAAATCACATAACTGGACTTGGGGGTGAAGGGATAATCAAATTTTGGTCCGGGCTTGAATTTTTACCAAGTGAGCCCGGGATTGGTTTTTGTTAACTTTTCAATTTCATAAAAAATTGAACCTTTTCACTTGTGGGTAATTTCTAAAGCTTATTTTGAATTGTTTGAAAAATATTTGACTGGATTCGGTTGGTTTGGAGTCTTCTTCGAAAGGAAAAGTTGTGGTTGATTATCAATTTAATTGGGAAAGAGGCAAGTGTCGTGTATAACTTTGACTTGAGGGAATTAGGGCTTGTTGGTCTATTTGTTACGTGAATTATGTATGGGAATGACGTATATACAAGGTAACGAGTGTATAAGCAATGCAAGTGTAAATATATGCGGGTCGGGCTATTTAACTTTACTTCATCATTTATTTCATGTTATATTTCATTACATACTTTGGTTGCTATATGTTCTTACATTTTATTCCTACCTTACTTGTTATTTGTCATTTAGTTGTTACTTGTTTCATTTTATTCACTTCTCACTCAATACCTGGTTATCTTCTATATGTTCCGACTTGTATTGATTGTATATATCTTCATTGTCTCATGATTTTACTTGCCTTTATTTTCTTTACGTTACCCGTTGCACTTTATCATGTTATATCCATTTGTGCAAGTAATTTAGTTGTTCTTGTTTATTGAATTGTCGAGTTTTGTGATTACAAGGTATTAGTTATTCTCCGTTTGTACTGGTAGTTCCTTGATGTTATGTATGCTTTATAACCCTTTTGTGTTGAGATTATGTTATTAGTGGTGCTGAGTTGTTTATGTTTATCAATTGATATTGGAAACGGGTTACGCACCGCAATAGTATTGAAATTAATTGATATTGGATTTGGGTTGAACGTCGCAAAAAAATAATGATATGATATTGGGATCAGGTTGCACGCCGCAATAGATATTATGATAAATGTTAGTATGGGGTTGCACGCTGTAATAGAGTATGATGTGTTGTAGTTGTGTGTAGCTGTAGTATGTTATCTCGGTGTTGTGATATGAGGTTTGAGATGATGTTATTATGAGGCCCTCTGTTAGTTGGTCTGTTCCTACAAGATTACCAGCTTTTCTCTATATTTCTGTTGTCTTTTATTATTATTCGTATAGGTTTATAGTGAGTATCTTATCGTAGCTCATGACTTTTCAATATCTTTGCCTTATGCTTCTTATGTTTTGATGATCTAACAAACTTATTGTTAATAACCAGATAGAGAACCTGACTCACTCGGTATACATTTCTATTCAACAATGTCCGTTCTAATCTCCAAAAATGAGTGAACAACCACAAGGAGGAACACCATAGGGACCTGGTCTTTGTGGGTTCTCTGACAGAAGTACAAGCCAACTGTACAGCTGGAACGTAACTATAGAAAGTGACTGTCCACAACTGTTACAAAGAGGAACACAACAGGGACCTGGTCCCTTAGGGTTCTCTGACAGAATTACAAGTCAACTATACAGCTGGAACGCAACTGCAGAAAGTGATTGTCCGCAACTGTATACTAGACAGTGTAGCAGTAACTTCTCATTGGGATGAAGTGTGTACCATGAATTGACATCTCCATTGTGATGCCTTTTGTAGTATAAAAACTTGGTGCAAGGCACAACATATTCACTTGTGCATTTAGTGATATTCTCTCAAGCATTAAAGTGTTTATCCGGCATTGAAGTCACTAGTGTATCAAGAACAAGAAGACAACTCCGCTAAAGGATCAGTTTCATAATGGCATATGTGTATCCGTAGTTGAGTTGTAATATTGTTATTTGTTCTTCATGTAACTCCTATCTTGCTTTCTTAGAAGCTATTTTTAGGAAACCCAATGTGACTAGGTTTAGTAAATTAAAGTCTTTGTAACTAGAGAGTAACAAAGTGGTTTGGGGTAAGAGTATCACAAGTTAGTTAAGTTGGAAGTCTTGTAATAGAGTTATTACAAAGTGGCTTGTAATAGTGAGATTACAAGTTAGTGAAGTATAAATCCTACAAGTGTAGGTCATGGTTTTTGTCCCCTTGAGTGGGATTTTTCCATATAAAAATCCATTGTCTCTTTTACTTACTGCTTCATAAGTATTCGCAGTAGAAACCCATAGAGGATCAGGTGCTCTATAGTTTGGTGGACTCTTATCAGCTATCAATTGGTATCAGAGCGGGTTCTTTATAAAAGGTTAACACCTAGAAAGGATCTCAATGGCTGCTCCACTCAACTTTGAGGAAGGTCAATCAACCTACAGACCTCCTACATCCAATGGTCATTACTACAGCTGGTGGACGACTCGCATGCACAATTTTATAATGGCTGAAGATTCAGAACTGTGGGACATCATCTATGATGGTCCACATGTTCCCATGAAGAAGCTTGAAGAAACTGGACCAATGGTGTCGAAAGACAGAAAGGAGTATAGTGATATTGATAGAAAAGTTGTAGAAAAGAACTATCGCGACAAGAAAATCTTAGTATGTGGTATAGGAACCGATGAGTACAATAGAGTCTCAGCTTGTGATACTACCAAAGAAATATGGAAGTCATTGCAAACCGCACCCGAAGGAACTACTCAAGTTAAACAGTCCAAGATTGACATGCTCACCACAGAGTATGAGGTCTTCAATATGAAGGATGATGAGTCTATACAGGATATGCACACTAGATTCACATCCATCATAAATGAGCATCATTCACTTGGAGATGTTATTCCCAAAAACAAGCTTGTGAGGAAAATCCTCAGTGTTCTACTTGGTTCTTGGAAAAGTAAGGTAAATGCCATCACTGAAGCTAAAGATCTACAAACTCTAACCATGGATGAGCTGATTGTAATCTGAAGACATACGAAATGAAAAAAAAGAAAGACAGTGTAAGGAGAAAGCCAAAGAAGGAAAAGAACTTGGTACTCAAGGTTGAAAGTAGTGACTCAAGTGAAGAAGATAGTGATATGGCCTATCTTACTAAAAGGTTTCAAAAGATGGTTCGAAGGAATGGTGTTATACCAAAGAGAGGAAGTTCAAGTAAAGCAAGGAATAATGATCTTTGTCACAAGTGCGGAAAGCCAAGGTATTTCATTAAAGACCGTGCACTTCAAAAACAGGAGCAATACTAAAAAAAAAAGCTCGGACAAAGCAACAAAAAGGAACCTGGTTCCAGACAAACGATTCAGTCGAAAAAGTGTAGCTGACAATATTATAAAGCAGGCTGTTACTACTTGGGGAGACTCCTCCAGTGAATCAGAAAGAGAACTAGATGTAGAAAACAGCTCCATGATGGCAGTGGAAATTGAAGCAATGAAATATGACTCACTGTTCGCGCTAATAGCTCAGTCTGATGATGATGAAGAAGATGAAGATGATGAGGTAAATTTCAGGGATGTTCAGAGAAATTTGAAATCCTACTCTTCTAAGAAGTTAAGGTCATTAGCAAATGTTCTAATTGATGTATATTATAGCCTTGATAATGATAAGGAGATCCTAACCATAGAACTAGGAGAAGCTGAACAATCTAGAGATGATCTGGTGGCCTATGTAGTGGACCTAAATGAGACCATAGCTAATCTTGAAAAGGAAAAGGAAGTTTTGAATGAAAAAATAAATACTGTAGAAAATGAGAGAGGTGACATGATGGTATGGTTGTTGATTTGAAGGAAACAATAGAAGGTCTTAGCAATGAAAAACACACTTTAAAAGAGAAAATTGCAGCTATTGAGCAAGAAAGGGATGACTTTTTAGTGATAATCACTAACCTAGAGGCAACTATTGAGGGACTCAATAGAGAACATAGGATTGTGAGTCTTGGGAAAGGGAAGGAAGTAGCTTGTGAGACACACATGAAGCTTGAAAAGGAATTAAATGATATGAAAACCAGTCTCTGTGGTGAACTTGAGAAAAATCGGCAACTTCAAGCTGAATTGGAGAAAGCAAAAATTGATCTGGAGAAATCACTGAAGTGGACCTGGTCCTCAGATGCTATCACTGACATATACTTCAACAATAGCGGAAACAGGTAGGGAATCGTGTTCCAAAAGGAGAAAACTCCCTACAACCCTCACAGCATGTACGTCACTATTCCTGACAACGGGTTGTGTACCCATTATGGGACAATTGGCACTTCAAGGAAAACTGCTAGGCCAGGGTTCAATTATTTCAGAGAAACAAGGTGTTTTCTGAAAAGGTGACTACTAACGAGGGACCAGGTACTGCTCACAAGGAACGAATGTTGCCTGTATGGACTAGAAGATCCCTTATCCATCCTTTTTCTCATAACAAGGGACCCAAACTAGTTTGGGTTCTTAAATCTAACCCACGATTTATATGTGTTGGGAACAGTGAGAAAAAGTGGACAGCAATGGTTCATGAATAGTGGACACTAAAAACACATGACTAGAAACACCATGGATTGTCTCTCACTGAAAGATCTGTAGGAAGGGAAAGTATCCTTTTTATAAAAATAAAAAAAAAAGAGGGTGTACATTCTCGTGTTGGAAAAGTTGGAGAGTTTCTTTGACACTTAATTTAGAACGTGTACTATGTGGATGGCCTGAAGTACAGTCTCTTGAGTGTTTCTCAAATTTGTGATAAAGGGATCAAGGTAGAGTTCTTATCAAAAGTGTGCATAGTTACCAATCTGGTAACTGGCGAAGTTGTCTTAGTATACAAAAGATACAAGAACATGTATATTGCTGACTTTGAATATCTACAAGCTGGTGATATAAGATACTTGAAGTCAGTTGATGATGACGCAAAACTTTGGCATGGAACATTAGGGCATGCAAGCTTCTCACTTCTGAATAAATTGATTCAGAAGGACCTTGTTCGTGGTCTGCAAAATTCAAGACTCACCTGGACACTGGTTATTAGAACAAAGAATGATACTTTTGAGGTATTTATGGCCCTTGTCAAGAAGATCTAAGTGAAGATAAAATTGAAGGTAGCATGCATCAGATCTGACCACGGGACAGAATTTGACAACGCCAAAGTTGATGGGTTTGTAACAAAAATGGGATCACTCACAACTTCTCAGCATCAAGGACTCCACAGAAAAATGGTGTTGTTGAAAGAAAGAACAGAACTCTGGAAGACATAGCACGGACAATGCTCATCGACAGTGGAATTGCCAAAAATTTCTGGGCAAAAGCAATAAGAACTGCTTGCTACTTGGTGAACAGGTATATGATTAGGTCCCTCCTGAACAAAAACTCTTATGAGCTCCCAAATGGAAGAAAACCAAACACAGCTCATCTGAGAACTTTTGAATGAAAATGCTATGTTCTCAACAAACGGGAAGGACCCGCTTGGGAAGTATGATGCAAAAGGCAATGAAGGAATCCTTCTGGGATACTCCCCACAAAACAAAGGCCAAAAAGTTTACGAAAAAAGGGCACACTGTGCGGAAGGAAGTGTTCATGTGCTATTCAACGAAACACCCTCCTCTAGCAAAGGTGGAAACATTAATGATCAAGAGAATGAACCACATTTGGTTCCTGGGATATATATGAGGTTTCAAATGGGAAGACTGATATGATGAGTCAGATGAAGGAGACAGGTGAAGATAATGCAACATCCTCTTCCATTTCTCAAAAGGAACCTAGTACTTCAATTACTACCATTGAAGCTGAAGAAAGAGTTGGAGATGCAATGCAAGGCACTCCATAAGTAACAAAACAAAGAGTGCAGGGAAATCCATTTAACTTACCTAATTCCTCTACCAATCAAACCTCAGTCCCAAACTGGAATCACAAAAGCTCCCATTTACTTAATAACATAATCACTCCCTTTCATACTGGACTTAGATAAGAATCAAAATCAAAAAATTCCCTAGTCCCTTTTGTATTTCCATTCCAGAATAAAATCTAAAATCAAATCCCAAAGAATCTTACTTGAAGACTACCAAAAGAAGGTTGAGATACCCTAAGGGAACACAGGACCTGGTCCAGTATCACCCCTCAGGTGAATATTTTAATCTTATCGGGTATGCTGGTGCTAACATTGCAGGTTGTCTTGTGGACAGGAAAACCACTTCTGGAATGGATCACTTGCCATGATCGTGTCTCATCTCTTAGGGGCACCAGGAAGCAAAACTCAATGGCTTCTTCAACAACTGAACTAGAATATATAGCCGCAGCATCCTGTTGTGTTCAACCCCTATGAACTAAGCAGCAACTGGAAGATTTTGGGGTATTTTCTGATGATATGCCTCTTCTATGTGACAATACCAGTGCACTCAACTCGATCGAGAATCCAGTTCAAAACAAGATGACCAAGCACATTGAGGTTAAGCATTATCTTCTGAGGGTCAATATGGAGAAAGGGTTGATCTGTATAAAGTCCTGCAGCACAGAAGACCAAATTCTAGATGTCTTTACCAAAGTCCAGAGTAGGAAAAATTTTGGAAGAAACAAGGTGAAGCTGGGATTATTAAAGTATAATAGAGAAATAGATTCTCCATTAGTTGGCTATGAAAAACACCTTCAGGTAAAAATAGCTAAAGTGTTTTTTGGCGAAGCCTAACTCACATCGATACCATTGCAGGTAAACACGCATGACGATCATAGAAGCTAAAGGTATAATTATGAACTGCGAAAGAAAAGCTACTAAAATCTTTTTCAAAAAAGTATTCGAGCATCAGGTTCCTGTACCACAAGTTAGAAGTAATTTGTTTTGTTATGCATGCTTTCTCAAAAATACAAAATTAACTCAACTGCCACATCATCCGACTTTTCAAAGTTAACATGTCATGTCTTGTCTTTCAAACCCATTCATCCCCTCTATACGATAATGTTTTTCCACAAACCTACCGCCATTTTTTAGGATAGTTCAGAATCCTTTTCTCTCACTTCTCATCATTAGCCCTTCTTCTCATTAAACTCTCTTCCTCCATCACAGCAAGTCATAAACCTTCATCTCTTTTGTATCTCTGTGTCCACTCTTCACTTCTCTCTCCCTCTAATTATCTACCAAATACTCCTATAATGGCAATTGAACGATTGCTTCCTCCTTACACCATTAACACCACTCCCACTTCCCTATCATCGTTAAAGTCATCCCTAGAAATTCACTATTCCACTTTTTCCAATACTACTATATCCCTACCTGGTTCCTCCTCATTTCCTATAATTTTTCCTTTTCTGTCAAACATTATTTCCTTTCCATGTTTTGAAAACCCTATGTCTCCTCATTCCTCTGATATCATCAACAAACACTTAGGAGGTGTTACCTCTCATATATCAGCAGTCTCTGAGGATGATCCTGATCAGTATCTGAACTCCTCCATTTTGGACTCAATGGCTTTCACAGAGTCACTAGAAAAGGAAGCAGCGCATAACATCATGGATATCGCTGCTGAGAATCTGATGAATGGAGGAGCATATTTTTATCAGGGGGGAGACACTCCATTCATAGGCGATGAAATAACCATAGTACTCTTCAAATCTATGGCTCATGAAACTGTCCCAGAAAAAACTGTTGAAATACCCGATTCTCTTCCAAGTAAACCCACTCCTGCACCTCTTGATCATCCTAAGTTCTTGGAATCCTCTTCCAAGTCACCCACTATCAGGTTGCAGCAGAAAGAGGGTCTTGAGTTTACATTATAGAAAATTTGGAAGAGTGCCAACAAAAAGACAAAGAGGTTGATAAATCAAGGGGAATTTGTTACTGGCAAGAGCGTTCCAGTAGGTGGAGTTGACAAAAATACTACAAAGGAACCTGGATCCTTAGTGGAAAAATCTATAAAAGCTCAAAAGTCTGTGGATGAAGCTTCCGATGATGCTATTGGGAAACAAAACGTTGCATCTGTGAAGGGTAGCAGCAAGTCTAAGAAGAGTCCAGTTAAGCAAGCTATGTTTGAAGATGATACTGTGAGGCTAGTGAGTTGGAAAGGAAAGTCTGTTGAAGGTTCTGGAAAATGTAAAAGGAAAACTGTAAGGGAACCTGGTTCTCTGAAGACTATGCCCAGCGACAATGGTCTTTGGCAGGAGAGATTAAGAACTCAAAAATTCTTGTGGGGTCGTACGTTTGACCCAGCAATTTCACAGATGGATGGTATGAGGCAAATTCTGGAGATAATTAAATTTCAGCAATGGTAGCACTTGTTTCAGGGGAGAATGCATTTGGTATACACAGATGCGGTACAAAATTTCTATGCATCTCTCTTCAGTGTTGAGGGTGATCACATATGTGCGCTAGTAAATGGAGTAAACATTTTACTTGACGCTTTAGCATTGGGGAAGGTTCTCAAAATTCCATGTGAAGGAATGTCCTCAGTCAAAGGTGTCTATGGTGTCAACTTTAGGAGAGCTATCATAAAAGAGCAAGCCATTCAATAGGGCGAACTGGTACGTAAGAAGGTATTACTTCCTGAGTATCAGCTTGTTTTTGAACTGGTCAATAATGTGCTCTTACGTCGTTCTGAGAGGCGGTCTATTGCTACAAAATTGATATGGTCTTAAAGGAGGCTCTTGATGAGTTTGTCCCAATAAATCTACCAGCAATCATGATAGATCATATGCAAAAGGCGGCAAACTTTAAAGGTGGGAATCATGGACTACCTTATGTCTTTCTCCTCACTCAAGTATTCAAATTTTACAAGGTCCCTTTGGGTAATCCCAGACTGGGCACACGCAAGTAAACCTTCTTTAAAACCACTTTGGAAGAATGTGAGTGCATAGAAAGGGTTAGTGGAAGCATCTCGACCATTTTTTAGCTGATCAATGCTCAAAATGCAGCTTCCGAAGAGATCAAAAGGTTGAGGGCTCAGAATGCCATACTGGAAACTCAGCTCAGTCAAGCAATTAAAGGACCCGGTTCCTTTAATGAAGAACTTGCCCGCCTGACAAAGGAAAATGATAAGCTTCGCGCAAAACTGCTTGAAGAACAGTTGTTTACCGTGAAAATGGTAAACAATAATTAAATTTGTAAATGGGATTCTAAAAATATATGATCTATTCTCGAGCTAGTTTGTAAGGGTGGTTAGTGCTAAAATGTGAAGTAAAGTAATAAAGATTGAGTTAACCAAAGCAATAATCGAACCAGTAAAGGGATGTTTCCCGGGCGCAAAGCCAGCCAGTAGATACCTCAGAGTCAAGCCTCGAGCCTATCTCGGGCTTATCGAGGGTATTCAGGAAGGGAATAACAAGTAAAAGTGTAGATAAGCAAGGCTCTATACTATCAATATTGAGCAAAATAACGAAGAACAACGATGAGATAACAAAGTGCAAAGGCAACTTCGAGGTCGATGAAGACAGATAACTTAGAAGAAAGAGAGAGAGAGAGAGAGATATATATTATTGCATTTGTGGAGAAGTAGAGCAACATCATTCCTTTACAAGGTAGGGTGAGTCCCCCTTACATAGGGGAGGGGACTCGATATAGTACAGGGTGCATTAAATGTAAAGATACATAGATGGGACGTCTGGACAACACAATAGAACCTATTAATTCAGGCTATCCCCTCGGGTGTTTACCGTTTGCGCAACTTCTGCTAGGTTGGTGATAGATCCTCCAACCTTCGAAACACTATAGAGTCGCGAATTATAGGCGAGATAAGGAGCTCAATCACGACCTTATGGTCTCGATGTGCCGTTAGGGTACTCCGAACGTACCTCGATGGCGGGAAATAGACTCCCCCAATTTTACCGCACACAGATAGTCTCCGCATTTCCTATATCAAAGTGATAGGAAACAATACTGAATTGCAGCCTCAAGGCCATCATTACCATTAAGTCATCCATATAAGAGCATTAAATTCCATAATCCAGGGAACCGTACGGGGCCGCCGTCATATGCGACAATCGAGGAGTCCACGAA
The DNA here is from genome assembly GCA_026770625.1 of Nicotiana glauca. Classification (NCBI taxonomy): domain Eukaryota; kingdom Viridiplantae; phylum Streptophyta; class Magnoliopsida; order Solanales; family Solanaceae; genus Nicotiana; species Nicotiana glauca. The sequence continues at coordinate 81,544 of MU710454.1, read as the reverse complement.
CTGCTGCAGGTTCATCCCTTCTTCTTCCCCAATCAATTCCTATAAAACACTCTGATCGCTAGATGCTCCTCATCTTCGCCATTCCTCCAGCTCGTGAACCGGAATCTCAACTTATTTGGCATATTTTCATATTTCTCTCTTTTTTCTGGAAAGGCTTCACCATTATTTATGGCTAGGACTTCCAGTACGGAACCCCATTAGAACAACACTGTATCATCATCCCAGTCGGCTAGGGGGAGAATAAATCAGTTCCTTTTTTAGAGCAGTGGACCCCTCCTGAGCTTGATACATTAAAAGATTTTGACATCGAGACTCATGCGTCTACGTCGGGTCGATGCAAGCATGTATCTCGATACATAAGCATCGTCACTAATGTCAACAATATGAAAGGTGACTGTCGATGGAGTGAAGTAGTGACAGTAGAAATTCCTGCCTCTAGTGACGATATTACTGGTTTCAAGGAGAGTTTTCGTTACGTATATACCTATCCGTTTACCCTGGGTCCCGACGAATTCGTAGAATCTCATCCTTTGGAAATCAATTTGGTGATCCTCGACTTCTGCACTTGGTATTGTGTGACCCTCAACCGGATATCCCCATCTTTTTAGAGGATTATGCCGATGCTCAGGCACTTTACTGAGGGGGTTATATATAAAGTTTTCACCCTCAATCATCTGGTGGGATTATACCGTCCCCGGCTGTACCGAGGCTAGATAAGCTTCGGTAACGGTCCAAAAAGCCTTTCTTTACAAGCATTGATGAAGGGAAGGACAAGGGGTGGAAGAGTAGGTTTGTTTGAGTGTGAACCTTGGATATCATTCTGGTCCAATGAATGCCCTTTCTCAAACAGTGGAACTATCAGCGTAAGTATATTTTCCCTCTAATTGCTTCTCAATTTTTCTTTTGAGCATTGTGATAACCTCTTAGTGACTTTCTCTAGCTTCTTATTAGCACCCCGAGGAGATCCCAAACTTGGCGAGGTGGATCGAGCATTTAGACAGGAGGTTCCCATATCATCTTTGGTCCTAGACCATCATGGACGAGAAGCGCTGGGTGGCCAAGAACCATGGTGAGGTTTCTTTTCAATATGTGTCTCGTATTTTTTATTCCCCTTGGGCTCTAATCAATGGTATTGCGCATTCATCGTGTCGGTGCAGGACTTGGAGAAAATATGCTGATGAGGCCACCCCCTGGTGGTAAAATGGAGGCCTTGGGGCTCGGTATGAACAAGAAAAGGAAAACAAGAGTGGCTATTGCTCGAACTAACGAGACTGCTGTCCCAACCTCTGATTCGGATCTTGATGTCGGCGGGGAAGATGATGATGGCCCTCCACTGAGGAGGAGATCGAGGCCCAGCGAGAGGGGTTTGCAGGTGCCCCGGTTAGAGGCTGCTGAATCCGGGACGGCATGGACCGACAAGGCTAAGGAGCCAGAGGTCTTCGATAAGGACACCGATGTGGTTTCGAATCACTCGATTAGATTCGATATAGCTTCTGCCGGCAAGGCTACGGGTTCAGATGGGACGGAGTTCGGAGCCTTCCAAGGCCATGGGCCGCTATTCGATGGTGTTGGTAACCTAAACAACTTTATTCGAAACTATCCAGTCTCATTGGGAGAGTTGAGATATGCTGGGAGGATGGTTGGTGCCACGGCCAACACTTCTTTCATAGGGGAAGGCTTTATTGCCAACATTCTTGATGGCATACCTGACAGAATCGACCTCGACGTATCTGACGCTGTTGATGCAGCAGAGAAATCCCTGCGACAGGTGACGATTTTTCCTTGAGTGTTTCTTTTATCCCCCGGGCGTTATTCATCGTTTTTCTTAATTTCCCCATTATTCCGTAGTGCAAAGATATATATGAGCGTGTCATCTCTCGTCTCCATGGGGAACTTGCATACCATGAGAAGGAGCATGATGCCATTGTTTCGAAACTGCAAGACTCGGAGTCTTGAGGTACCTGGGGAAATAAATAGTTGAAGGAGCTTCAAGACTCTTTAGAGGCGGTGCTTCGGGAGAAGGCTTTTCTTGCTGCACGGGTATTCTTTTTTTATATATATTTTCTTCTCCGCTCAGTATCTATATGTGTTTTGTGGTCACATATTCGTCGCCTTGCTTCTTAACGAAGGTTTAGCAGGGAAGCTTGAGGATCGCCAAGTTGGAAACAGAGGTCTCTGAGCTAAGGGAGCAGAATAAGAGTGTCACCGGGGAGCTGGCGACATCACGAGTCCTTCTTTTGGATGCCCGAAAGGAGATTGTTGCTTTAGTCGCGTCTAATCTCGTTATTGAATGAGACGCTGCTGCTTACAAGGCGGACGTGGCTACGGCACATGCAATGGCTCATGACATATCTCTAGCGGTTGAGCAGAAATTGGTCCGTGTCGTTGATCACACCAAGGAAAAAGGAAAGAGGGAGGTCCTCATAGAACTCAAGGCCCGGTGCTTCGAGTTATCTGCTGACTTGAATGAGGCCCGTGTGGCAGAGGAGGAACTGGAGAGATTAATTGTTCCCGACGATGGCGAAGAGTATAATAGCGAGGAGTAGTCTCCGAGCCTCCCTTATCTTTTTTATATGCCGCTTCTCTTTTTTTTGTTTCATATGTTCTCCCTTCCGGGAAATGAATACTGCAAAGATGTACGACTGCTTCGTTAACATATGAAAGGAGCTTCTATGCTGGTAGTTCCTCTTGCTTCAGAGCACCGATTATCGGGCCTTCAGAGCCTTTTTGTATTTTGTAGCCAAGGTTGAGTTGATAGCTCCTGTGGACCGACGTCGGGGATTCCCCAAGGCCCCCTTGCATTCACGAATTACGAGGATCCTATAGTAATTCCACCATTGCGTTCCCCAAGGAGAGGGTGACGTTCACGTGGCCAGAATTAATTGGCCTATTTGGGAAATTGGTCAGTTTTTGCCTGGCCTTTATATATTCGTCTATCCCTCCTTCAAGCGATGATTCTGCAGTTTCTTTTTTGATAAGTTCATCTCTTCTGTAGAGCCAATGCCCTCTGTGAGCCTTTTCACTTCTTTGCTTTAGGTAATTTATACCTGGATACTCCTCTTATTTCTATTATTCTGTTGTGGCCATGGCCACCGCTTTGACATCCGATGCTCGGATGAAGGGGACTCCTTCCTGCATTCCGTCTTCGGCTGGCGAGAGTGGCCCTCCTCCGATGTTGGGGGAGCAGTGCTCGGAGCACACTGCCTCGAGAAGCATTGCTACTCCGGGAAAACCTCCCAATATTCCGAGCCACCGGGGGCATGTGTTGAGAATTACCTCTTCGGTGGTAGAGGAGGACCGCGGGCGATCAGGAGAAAATATGGATGGGGGAAGGCATGGTCCTGAAAACCCTTCCCCCGAGGAGAACGTCACGATGTATGTTAAAGGTTTCTTGAGCATGTATACTGGTGTTCGTGCGCCAGGTTCCCCAGACCGGGTTGTGCTTGATTTTTGTAAGCGTTATCAAGTAACGTTGGCACAGGTTCATCCCTTTTTCTGGAGCATAGTACGGTCGTCGAGATACTTTTCCAACAAGGCTAGGATAGATTTTACTCGTAGTCACCTCATAAGGTTGTAACGGCCATTACGCTTCCGAGGCCTGGTTGCTCTTCAGCGTAGGTCTACTCGAGCTCCAATGATCGGCAGTCAAGAGGATGAAGACCATGGATGGATGAGCCAGTTTGTTCGAGTTCAGACGACTAACGTTATCCCCAGAGAATTCTTACCGTTCCCTGAGAAATGGAGCTCCACACGTAAGCACTCTGTTTGATCTGCCTTTTTCTTCATATGAGGTTGGACCCATAATGATTTCTTCCTGTCTTTTGCTTATAGCAACTCGTTGGTTACCTGATGAGGTTCCGGACTTAGCTGAATGGTCTCGTAAGCTGTAAGCATGCTGGACTCATGATAGGTGCCAGTGGCGAGATCTTTCAAAAGGGAGGTGGGAGGCAAATTATCGTAGTAGGTGCCTGGCATTCTCTGCCCACCCTTCTCTTTCCTTTTTTAGGGGTGGCCTCCTCTTTGCTGACCTGCTTGGTTCCCCAACTATAGGCATCGAAAGTTTATTCGAGGCGAGACTGCCAGTTCAAGAATCAAGGAGTGTTGGCAAAAGGAAAGATGTTCCGTTGTATGAGAAGGCTTGCGGTGAGGCGCCTTCTCCGCAGCGGCTAAGAGGAAATGATTCGTTCGATCGGCCAGCTTTCGAGACTGAAGCTTTATTGGACATACCTTCATCCCTCGGTGAGGCTCATAATTTTGACCTTACGGTGAGTTTTTGACTGTGATAAGGATGTTTCGGCCTACTACATTATTCTTTTTTCTTCATATTCTTGGCTTCTCTTTTTCAGGCTTTCGACAGGCTCAAAGTCGAGCTCCTTCGTTGCGAGACCCAGCTGTAGGAAGCTCGAGAAATGGGAAAATCCCTCCGGCATTTATGCGCGGTAAAGAAAAATGAGCTCGTTTCTTTAAGGTACGGGGTGGATCAAAGCTGTGCTCGGGAGGACCTCTTGGAGAACAGGTATTCCGCCTTCCGTGTTGGCTTGTATTTCCCTCCCATCCCTTTTTCTATCTTGCCAGCCTTTGAAATGTTGCTATTCTAGTTGAAGGGCAAGGCGGATGAGCTAGAGCAACTCTGGGGCGAGGTTGGTGATGCAAATCGTGAATTTTTCGAGCTAAAATCGAGGTAGCAAACATCCAGGCCGAGGTCATAATAAATAACGACCGGGCGGGGCAAAATATAGCGCCATGTTCAAAGCGCGATGATGTTGTTAAGGTCGAGCTAAAGAAGGCCCTTGATCGTACAGGCAATAGCAGGGATTATGAGAGATGCAGATCCCGAAGGGAGACCCTCGAAGAGATTCATGCCAGAGGCTTCAATATCTCGGAGGAGATCGGACACGCCAAGGGAGCGGAGCTTGATGCCAAGTTTCTGATCTCCGATGATAAGGAGGAGGTCGATGGGCCGTAGCTGCCAAAAAAGGAAATAAATGGGGAACAAATATTCCCTGCCTTCTTTGCGGTTTATATACATATATAGATCTCACTATACGATGCAGGTCGATATTGCTCCTTGTTATTGACATGTAATAATAAGGAGGAGTGAACCCCGCAACTTGTAATTTCTGCATTTCTTTTTGCTGGAGTTTTTTCATCGGACCGATTCAACGCCGGAGTAGCCTTTAGGCTTGTATTTTTTGACTACCTTCGAGTTCAATCTCCGAGTCGGGATCTGACTCGAGCTTAACTTATCCTTGAGCCAGTTCGGGTTGGCGATAATGATTTCTATTTTCTGCCCTTGGGCGCTTAGCGATTTTCCTGGTCCAGTCTCTGAGTTGTGTTGCGATTCGAGTTGTAATTGACTCTTTGGTCTTTCGAAGGCTCCGGTTGGCGACAGTAGCATCGATGTCACACTCTTGGGAGTATTATGATTTTTTGGTCCAGTCTCCGAGTTGCATTGTGACTCGAGCTGTAAGCGACTATCAAATCTCATTTGAGATCTCGGCCAGCAATGGTGGCCTTTCTGTTGCTTGGTCATTGAGACCTTTTAGTAAGAGGCCCGGAGTCTTTGCTTAGTTAACTATTTTGGATCCGGTCTCCGAATCGGGTTACAATTTGAGCTCACTTTAATCCTCAAGTTTTCAATTTTCAAGCTGGCGACAATGGCTCTTACGTCGTATGGTCGTAGAGACCTTTCGATATGAGGCTCGGAGGATTACTTAGCCGGCGACAATGGCATTTATGCTATTTGGTCGTAGAGACCTTTTGATGTGAGGCCCGGAGGCTTTTTGTAGGCGTTGTTTCCTCTCATTAAGGTCTTATTGAATATTTTTGCCTGACCCCTCGTCGGTTCTGAAAGAACCTCGATTTCAAGTCATAGTCGGCAAAGTTTTGAGCACCTTATAAGGTTCATAGCTCATAGGTCGAGTAGATCAACGCTTTTGCGATTTTGGAGCTGACGTGGTCGGGACTCGTTTCTGCCTGTTGAGGGAAGCCTGTCTTTAACCGGTTCTTTCCTAAGTAGATTCGGAGGATTTTTTAGCGATAGTCGGCCATCCCCGAGTCTCTTTTTTTTATTTATCAGCCATTTTGACTAGAGTCATGTGCGTTTGGCCGAGGCCATTTTTTATCCCCGAGAAGCAGTTTTAGGCTTCTACATCGAGGGTATGCTCTATAGGGATTTTTACAAATGCGACGTATAGCCTAAACTATGACATTTTTCATATTTGTTGAGGTCTTACAGTTTGCCATGCCTGTTGAGGTCTTATAGTGTATGGAGAATAGATCTGGTTTGTGTCGAGGTTGCCCGTTAGAATCTTACAATTTTGAATTTTCCAGTACGTGGAGATTGGTAGCAATTTCTGAGTCATTGTGATGTTTAAGCCTGAAGATCGCTTCTCGTGAGCTCGTAGTTGCACCATAAGGGCTTGATGAGCCCAATGTTTCGACCCTGGTGTCATCCGGATACCGAATTTTTTTTAAGTCTTCGGTTATCTCGAGATACATATGGCGGAGAGGCTTTTTGCTGTGGACAAGCAAAAATAGTCTTCTTCGAAGCGTGGAATGCTTAAAAGATATTCTTTATTGCTTGGCGAAAATATAAGTTGTAAATACATGTTGTCCTGTTGCTGTGAGTTTTGTCCACACGGGTGTGACTTCCCCAATTATCCGATGGGCTTATTCCATATTTGAAATTTTTAGGAGAAAGGATTGCGGTCTCGTCGGATCCCGTCCCCAGGGATGTGTAGTCCTACTAATAATCTTGTTGATAGAACCTTCTTCATGTTAGAAACCCGATCGAGGATAGAATGCCTGGCAGGCCCTGTGGTGGCCGCGGGTCCTTGAGCAGGATCCAGAGCTACCGAATGCCTTAGCTGGCTGCGTGCGTACAGATTAGCAACAAGAAAAGAAAGGAAATGATAAAAGGAGGCGACATTTCGGGGAGCAAGCCCCGCTGCGGTCGTCTTCCTCGATCGGCCAAGCCTGACCGAGGATGTGATTATCCTTACCCTTTGACCTCATTCAAGGGTAATGCCAGCCATGGACATAAGGTGAGGGATCTCCTCTTTTCGCTCGAAGCTAGATGTTTCAGCCCTGCATTTGTCGTGGGGTTTTATACCTTTGGCGGAGCAAGGTCAAAGTCGCGCCTTAGGCGATGTATTTTCCATTGTCTGTACAACGCATTTGTGCCCTGTACGCTCGATGTATTAGCCTGAGCTCAGGCGGGCTGAGCAGGGGTAGCGATTTGGTCGATGTGACAATCGCCATCAGGAACCTACCAGAGATCTGGTCCGAGAGCGATGTTGGTCCGGATCATCCTATCTGCTTCGGCCCGACATCGTTGGTATAATTTGGCCGAACTACCTGTACTCATAAATCCATGTTTTATTTGAAATGAGTCAAATGAAAGAAGGGATTACCAATACGTTAATGCGATGCCGAGGTGGAACCTCGGCGTTTTTTTCCTTGAGTGAGAAGGTGTCCTTTAAGAGCATTTTCTGGGACCGTCCCTTTCTGGTGAAGGGCCCTTGCACTCTACGTCCTACGGATCTTTACGGGGTGCAGCCATCCTTTTACAGCTGTGACGATGAGCAACAGCTTGCCGTCTCTGTTTTGTCCGATCTCCTTTCATCTGTGGAGCTGGATTCGGGTTTGGTCATTTGGCGACACTTTGTGGCGACCTTTGTTGAATGGCATAATTGCTCCCCTTTTAGGTTTGTGACCCCGAGCGCCTTGTGATTCCCCTGGCAGGCCATTGTTTCCCTGGAGGGGTTCCGGTTAAATAGATCCAAGCCACCTGTAGTTCCTGGCTCCGTTTATGGTGACCACTATGTATGGAACTGCAACGTTGAAGTTGCACTCTATAGGGAGAGGTTTTTTTGCCAGCTGTGTCTTGTTGAATCTGCTACCATTAGAGGGTCCTTGAGGGTGTTGTCCTCGGGACATTTCCTTGTTGTTGCGAGACGTGTTGTATGTCGAATCATCTTTTCCGTTCGCGCCATATGGATGATGGCTCCACTCATTCAGTGTTAGCTCCTCTGTCGGGAATCTACCTGGATATGCTGAACTCGAGGAGGTTCCTCGACAGTCATCTACGGCCCTGATTTGGGTCCGGTGTCGGTTTCTGGCATCCGACCAAGCATTGACCGGATATTCGACCAGGTTTTGCTTGAACTGCTCTAGAGTCATCTGGTATGCTTTGATTAGGTTTTGGGCAAAGGCATGTGCCGCCCAACTACTCGGGACTGGGAGCGGTCTCATTTGTCCTGTAGGGGAGCGGGGTGCGGCTTCCCGTGACACTTTATTTCTTCTTCTTCCATCCTTCGGTGCATTGGGCCCTTTTGCCATTGTTTTGATAGCGTCGGCGTGCGCTTCCATGGACCGCACTAGTACGGTGAGCGAGTCCTCGAGATCAGGTGCTGAATAGTGGCACAGCATCATGGCTTCTTCCGAGGGACTTTCTTCAAATCTCCTTATCGGGATGGGTCCAAGTTCTCCATTTTGGAGGTCGCTATTCCTGGACGGGCGTGCGTAAGTGGTGATGCGTCCGTAAGAATTTGAGGTCCTGTCACTCCTGGGGGATTTCGTCACTTCCGACTTTCATGAAATGAGTTATGGAATCGTATCTTCGGGGGACAGTTGCTATAGGAGTTTCTGTGAGCATGATTCGATCCTTACGATAAGGTCTTCCAGTATCTTTACTGCCAAATGATAGGTTGTCGGTTCGTCGTTGCCTAATACCTCGGGTACTGGCTCGATATGAGGAGATATTTTGGGTGTTGCCACGCTGAGAGTCTCCGGGAGGCTCCATAGTTGAGTGATAGCCAAATGTCGTTCCTGCAACATTTCAAAAATAATACAAAGATTAACTTTCCGCTCTACTCGAGCTGGGATTTTTTGGGCTTCCTGTTGGTCAATGTGATGCGTGCCGCCATCGGTGTGCGAGACTTTGTTACCCCGCTACGCGGCATGCAGACCCGCGTCCACTCGAATCGATCTAGATGAGTTATCAAGGTCCTACAGTGTCAAGCTAGCCGTTAGAACGACCATATTGTTCTCTTTGCAATTTTGTAGGGTTATCGTCCCTGATTTCCCTTATCGAGCTGATCATTAACCTAAAATTGAAAGATCTTGGGCAATAAAAAGTGTGAAAGGTATCGTGCGTTCAAGTGACGAAACTAGCAAGAAAATAATCACTATTATTTTTAGCCCCACGGTGGGCGCCAAACTGTTTACCGTAAAAATAGTAACAATAATTAAATTTGTAAATAGTATTCTAGAAATACGTGATACATTACCGAGCTAGTTTGTAAGGGTGGTTAGTTCTAAAACATGAAGTAAAGTGATAAAGATTGAGTTAACCAAAGCAATAATCGAACCAGTAAGGGGATATTTCCCGGGCGCAAAACCAGCCAGTAGATACCTCGGAGCCGAGCCGCGAGCCTATCTCGGGCTTATCGAGGGTATTCGGGAGGGGAATAACAAGTAAAAGTGTAAATAATCAAGGCTCGATACTATCAATATTGATCAAAATAATGAAGAACAACGATGAGATAATAAAGTGCTAAGGCAACCTCGAGGTCGATGAAGACAGATTACTTAGAAGAAAGAGAAAGAGAGAGAGAGGGAGAGAGAGAGAGAGAGATTATTGCATTTGTGGAGAAGTGGAGAAACATCAGTCCTTTACCAGTTAGGGTGAGTCCCCCTTATATAGGCGAAGGGACTCGATATAGTACAGGGTGCATTAAATGTAAAGATACAGGGATGGGACGTCTGGACAAGATACTAGAACCTATTGATTCAGGCTATCCCCTCGGGATTTTACCATCTATGAGACTTCTACTAGGTTGCGGACAGATCCTCTGACCATCGAACCACTACAGAGCCGCAGATTACACTCGAGATAAGGAGCTCGATCATGACCTTATGGCCTCGATGTGCCGTTAGGGTACTCCGAACGTACCTCGATGGCAGAAAATAGACTCCCCTAATTTTTTCGCACACAACAGTTGTCTGCAAATGCCTGACGAGACCTAGTTCTCGAAACTATTGTAACCTCCTCCTCCAAGCCTCCCTCTTCTAGTTCCCCCTAGGATCCTCTCAGTGGCCAGCTATCTTTTGCTCTGATGTTTTGTGGCTGTTGTTTTCTTTTTGTTTGTCTCTTTGTGATGGCATGCTAAATTTCACCATTAATGCTCCTGCTTTGCTCAATCCAATGTTAATATCAATGAAATGGCTCCTCTTTTTGCCTGTACAATGTTATTTTCCTATGGCTTCTCTTTTTTGTCATGTTGTGTGCACATATGATACGCTCAAATTACACTTTCATTAAACAGTGTAAGGCAGTCGGTGTCAAATACAATAACCCAAAAAGGTTGGGATCGAATCCCACAGGGAATATGGTGTGAAAAGGTTACTTGAGCAGTGTGTAACTCGACTTAAGTCGTAATTCTATTCAATTAACGTAACAAGAGAATGATATGATTGTGAATTTAAGAATTAACTAATTGTAACTTTGAGAATGCAAATAGTTGTGTAATGCTATTGGTGTTAATATGATATATTTTGAATGGAAGGTCCTTTAGATATGCAAATGATTTCTAAATGACTACCCAATATTTTTCAACAGTTGGCTAGTATTTTCTCTTAGTTTAGGTCTAATATAGTTATTTCAACTAATTTTGACTCTTTTAATTCATTTTATCACAAAAATTAAAAATTACAAAAAAATAGTTTCATTAATATTTTGTAGTCATTTTTAATCTTGAAAAATACCACAAAAAAAAAAAATAGTTTCATTTTAGGTTTATCTTTAATAGTTTTTTTAAATTAATTAGGAGTAGTTTACATTTTTATAAATGCTTTATACTATTTTAAATAAGGAAAGCTTAGGCCCTTAGCTAATGAAATCCAGATTTTCTAAGAAGCCCAATTGTTAGTTAATTCAAGACAATTTTAGCTCAACTTTGGGCAAGAAAATGGCCCAATTTCGGACTAGCCTTCGAGCCCAAAAACCCTCAATTACCCCAAAACCTAGACTAATGCCTAAAATCTTATAAAAGGATTTGAAAATACAAAAGAAAGGGATAGACTCTAAGACCTAAAAATCATACGCCTAAGGACAAAAAAGCAGAGCGTCGCTTCTGACAATAGGGACCCTCCTCGTTCTTCATCTTTTTGAATAGAAAAATGCCAAGACATAGACGACCCCCCTGCCACCCATTCTGCTTCTTCTCCACCCCTTTTCCACTGACCAAATACTCAATGACCTAGACCTTTGAAGTCGCTGAACACACACGACCCCTGAAGGCTTTCTTCTTCAATTTTAACACACACACAGCCTTCACCACTCACACACACAGAGTCGAAAAATAGAGCAAGAGCTCCAAAAATAAAGAGGAGAACGAGACAAGCTTAAACTATAGAGTCAAGCAGAGGTTATTGAAATCGTCGCTGTCCGGAGTGGTTTCGAGTGCGATTCCAAGTCAAGTTTCGTGACTCTGAGTTTGAATTGTTGCTATTTTATCAACTGGATGTTGGATTTGAAGCCTTGTATATGTTTGGTTGATCGAATATTCAAAGTAATCTAATTATCAAGATTTGAGGTGTGGTCGATGTCGTCGTCCCATTTTCTTGTTGCCGTATATTGGTTCCTATTTATGTTTCTTGTTGTTGTCCTTTTCCCCGGTCAAATTGCGTTGGATGGTGGTGAAGCAAGTTTAAAACCTTCAAAATCTTGTAGAGATATCATGATTAAGGGGAAATTTGTAGAACAGTAGCAATATTTTTAAATTTGAAAAAGATTGGAAATTTCGGGCAAAATAAGGGAAAACCGAGGGACTGTTTCTTTAGTTTTCTAATTTCAAAAATGGATGATATCTAAGGATGAATATCAAAAGGCAGCAGTAGCTTCGTGTTTGGTTGAGTTTCCGGTGCTAAGTCGGGTTTCGTCCGCGATTCGTCATATTTTGAGTGTTAAACATTGGAACAACCAATTTTCCGGCAATATTGAGGTCCAATTCTATCATCCTCTATCCGTTTTATTCAAGCTTAATGTTAAATGTTTGTTTGGTGATATGTTAGTTGTTTGTGTAGTTGTTTTTCATAGTTTTGAATTTTCTCATTTAGTTATCTGCTCGTATGTGTACTCGAATTGGTTATAGCTGAACATGATGTTGTCACAATATAGATTATGGGTTGCTATTCATCATCTGAACTACATCAAATTAGATTAAAGGGGCCCGGGTGTGCATTTCATGTGACCCTGCCATAATTTTGAATAATAATAATGAAATAAACATGCTAAAATTTAGGGGTGCATTTCATGTGACCCTATTCTAATTTCCAACAAGGTAAATAAAGTGTGTCGTGAACAGCGGGTACATTTCATGTCGCGTGGCTTACGATGTGTTTTAAATAACCTTGAAATTTCCTAAAATATTCAAAGCGACTAAAACGTTAAAATGCACATAGGCTTAAAAATATTTTAAAATCAAATAAATAGGCTAATAATTACAGTTGAACGACCGTGCTAAAACCACGGAACCCGGAAATGCCTAATATCTTCTCCTCGATTTGGGATTTCAAACTTGTGACTTAGGGCACCATAAATCATCCCAAGTGGCGACTCTGAATTTTAATATAAATAATTCCGTTTCGATTGTCACTTAAATTGGAAAAAACTCTCTTATACCCTTTCCGAGGGTGTGAAAAAGAAGGTGTGACAGCTCTGGCGACTCTGCTGGGGACAAGAACCCAGAATCTCTGGTTCAGGGTTCAGAATTCGAGCTTGTTAATATAATTTTTCTTGACATTATTTATTGTTGATATTACTATATTCTGTGAACCTTTTGTGCTAAATTCTATATATTTACCGCTTTAATATTGTTTGAATTGTATATAACTGTCTTCTTACGCCATCCCTCTGAGTCTTCAGAAAATGGTGCATACGTTTGCATAGCCCGCTTTTGCTATAGAAATTATACCAAATAGAACTAGGCTGGTCCAGCAACAAGGTACATTGCCCCCTCTTCGGCCTCAATTGTCCGCTCGGGTAAGCCAGGTCTAGAACACAATCCAAGGATTTAAACCTAGAAAAACATAGACCCATGTGTAAACACGTGATTTTTGACCCTCCCCGAGAATTTTCACGAGTTTAGCGTAAAATATTTAGTTTAGGCCTAATATAGCTATTTTAGCTAATTTTGACCATTTTACTTTATTTTCATCAAAAATTGAAAATTACAAAAATATATATAAATCTTGGTTTATGTATTTTTCATAAACTTGGA
>MU710454.1:5821-58499 GCA_026770625.1 Nicotiana glauca | reverse complement strand
TTAAAGGCCACAGGCGTACTGGTACGGTGTGGTCCGAAATACATTTTCACGACGTTGCAATTCTTTGTTAAAAATAAAAATAATAATATTAAAAGCGGTTAAAAGTTAAAATTTGCACATAAGTTAAAGCATGTTATAAAATCAAATAAATAAGCCAAATATGACAGCTGAGCGACCGTGCTAGAACCACGGAACTCGGGAATGCCTAACACCTTCTCCCGGGTTAACAGAATTCCTTATCCGGATTTCTGGTTCGCAGACTGTAATACAGAGTCAATCTTTTCCTCGATTCGGGATTCAACCGGTGACTTGGGACACCATAAATCTCCCAAGTGGCGACTCTGAATTAAATAAATAAATTCCGTTTCGATTGTCCTTTAATTGGAAAAACTCCCTTTACCACGCCCTTCGCGGGGTGCGGTAGCGCCAAAAGGAGGTGTGACACCATGTCGGATCCCGAGTAGGAACGTTTGTTTGCATTATGTGCATTTGACTTAGGGGACTTAACACAGGGGTTGGGTCCGTCTAGGACAAGTGTACCCAAAATAATAGATCATCCTGATGCATCCTATGTGCTACATGTTGTATTTCTTCAAGGGTAAAAGGTTCATTTGGAAGACCAATGATAATTGAGAGCGAATGAAAAAAGAAAAAAAAGAGGGTGAAGTGTGAAGATAAAGCGAGTAGGGCCCAATTATTTTTTCTGTCACATTTTTGCTAAGAAAAAAAGAGCTTGAAAATTCAAAAAAAAATTACTTTTTCATCATTTTCCGCAAATCAAAATATCAAAAAAAAAGGAAAAGAAAATCTAAAAAAGTGCTTACATGTTTCATCATTTTTCAAAAAAGGACGAAAAAATATATTTTCTCTAAATTAGTTATTTTTTAATTCGTGCTCGTATCCAATTTGCCCGAACTATGCATACCTGATTCTTGTCTTTCGGGGCGTGATACGTAGGAACCCCACATAGGGTCCGGTCTTCCAAGTGAGTCCTAGGTTCTTAGCTTCGCGAGGTCTTAGCCAAATCTTGCATTTTTAGCCACATAGGTTAATTTTAGAAAAATAGTCACAATCATGTCTTGTATGAGTCTAGTAGGGAATATTATTGTCTCATATAGTGTTGGTTTCAGTTTTCTCATACAAGTGTGGATATACTTACCGGAGTTTGAGCATGGCAGATACCCCAGGACCACTGCATTTAGGAGCTGCCTGAGGAGCCTGTTTATGTTTTTGAGTCTATTGTTCATGTTTTACTTTCTAGTCCTATATAGCAGTATTCAGTCATTTAGCTGATGCTAGAGTCTATCATAGTCCAGTTAAGTTTGTCGAGTCTTTTGTTATTGTTTCCTATTTTGTATTTGAAAAATGTATTATAAATCAAAAATCCAAAAAAAAGAGGTATTTTGCATTTTTATATTTCCGTTAGAATTTTCTTTAGAAATACTACTCCTAGAAATTAAGGAAAAAAGAGAAAGTTTGAGGTGATTTTATTTTAGGAAATTAATAACTAGAATTCAAAATAAAAATTTCTTTTATATTTCCTTTTAGTACCAAAAATTCCAAAAAAGAGTATTTTCTTTTGAGGTTCTTCCTTGGAAAATTAACAAAAAATAAAAAAATCTTTTATTTTCATTAGAACTTTAAGATATTGTACATAGAAGAAAAAACCATACTTTATCTTTTGTTTATCTTTAAAGTTTCTTCCTTAGGTAATCAAAAATTAAAATCCAAAAATATTTTTTTTTATCTTGTTCATTTCTCGTTTCGAAATACTTCTTCAGAGATATCAAATGAAAATTCAAAATATTTTCTTTGGTTTATTCTTTTGATTTTCTTCCTAAAAAAAATCAAAAAATATTTTTCTCTTCTAGGTTTTTTCCTAATAATTTCCCATAGTGTGTTTGTTTCAAAAAGAAAAAAAAAAGAAAAAATGTATGCTCGTTAAGCTTGAATTTAGAATAGGTTATAGAACATTAAGTCTAGAAAATTAAAAAAAAAAAGAGTTTTGCTTCTCTTTTCTCATAAGAATAGTCCTTGTGGTAAAAAAAAAAGGAACGTTAGTTTGTTTTCTTTATTCCCGATATTTTCGAACTACGTAAAGATCTGAGTCATGAGGCATCATGATACGTAGCCAACCTATATAGGGTTCGATCGAATTATTTTTTTAATTATTAAAAGAAAAAAAAGAAAAAAAAGAGAAAAAGAAAAGGAAAAATAGAGATGAAATTATGGGATGTGAGAAATGAGAGGAAAGAAAAAAGTGATAATTAGGGGGAAAAAAGAGAAAGGAAAATAAGCAAGCAAGTGCTAAAAAAAAAGAAAAGAGAGGATTGAAATAAAAAAATTGGGACGATGCCAACTCACCTTCGTACCCTCGAAGTCATTTTAGAACTGATAATTGTGGCTAGGTTCATTGCCCATAAAGTGAGAATATCTTATGTTAAATGCCCTAACGCTAACGTGATGACTTCATCTTCATAACAGAAAGGTGGTTGGTTTGTGGTTCTTAAAGTGGTAACTCTTCTCTACAACATAAGCTCGAAAGGCAATGGCATACGGCAACGGAATTTAGTTGGTTAGTACTGGTTCCCAAAAGCAATTGGTTGAACAGGGAAATTGGTTGGTTGAAAGAGGTAAGGATGTTAAAACAATACATTGCGAACATGTATCAGGCTTGGATAACTGGGAAGGCACCACCCCCCTCCACCATCTATCATCTTAGATGCTACCCTTACCCAAACTCCGGTCATAGTGCCAGATGATCCCCCATACTCTCCAGATCCACCCGTTTATCACAGTTTTCCCACCCACCCTTTTAGCTTCATCACTCGTCCTCTAATTACCTTTCCCCAAAATTGCCCTCTTGTCATATCCATTATCCCCAATAATGAACACCTACTCAAAGCTCATGATGCCCAATATTACCCCTCAGAAGTTGCCCACAAGGTTCCTAACTCATACAATCAGAACCCTCGGAATGAGCCTCATGTTGAAAATGAAAAGGTCACAGGAAACGAAGGGTGAGATGAGATATCCAGGAAGCTAAAAGGTATAGAACAGTCCTTCAGGAGAATGTAGGGGATGGGGAATCAGATTAACATGTCTGACAAAGACTTGTGCTTATTTCCTGACAGCCAGTTGCTTGTTGGTTTAAGATGCCTAAGTCTGATTTGTATGACGAACATGGAGATCCAGTAGCCCATTTGAGGGGTTATTGCAGTGAAATGAGAAGTGTTGGCACGGAAGATAATTTTTTGATGGCATATTTCAATGAGAGCTTGACTGGGGCAGCCTTGCAATGGTACACTCATTAAGATGTCAATAAGTGGCATACATGGGATGATATGGCTCAAGATTTAGATTGACACTTTCAGTACAATCTAGACATTATTCCAGACCGCTCCTCCCTATCCAAGATAAAAAAGAAACTGGAGGAAAGCTTTAGGGAGTTTGGGCTCAGATGGAGGGAACAAGCTGCTCGGGTGAGTCCCCCGATTGGTGAAGAAGAAATGGTTAAGCTTTTCCTACAAGCCTAGGGGCCCACCTACTTCAGTCATTTGATCCCGGCCTTGGGCAAACATTTCAATGATGTGGTAAAAATGGGGGAGATGGTAGAAGAGGGAATCAAGTCAGGCAAAATCATGAGTTATTCTGCATTGAAATACACTACAAAAGACATTCAGAACATCTCAGTAAGTTTGGATGGAAGAAAACAAAATAGAAAAGATGTTATTGAGCCGCGCCAACGACAGGATCTAGTGGGCATTCCTGCTCAATGCTTTCAGCCTCGATATAGACCCCATGGATATCCCTGTGCTCCGGATAATCCTCCCCAATGCTACTTCCCTTCACAAAACCCCCAAAGTCATACATCACCTTCCCATTACTCCGTCCACAATCCACTACCATATGCTCCACACCCACGAGACCCGCGATGGCCTGCACCACTTCCACGAATGTCTTACCCGCCCCCTCAAGCATATCAACCACCTACCCACAAAAGGTTCCAACCGAGGCCAGAGTACAAGATAAAAGGGCAAAAGCAAAAGAAAAAGACTTTCACTCCCATTAGAGAATCATATGCCAGTTTGTTCCAAAGGTTGAGGCAATTGGACATACTGAAGCTGTTTTAGATAAAAATGTTGAGCCATCTTCCAAAGAATTTTGATTATTCTCAAAGGTGCGTATATTGTTCTGATGCCCCGGGTCATAGCACATAAAAGTGTTGGCATCTGAAAAAAGCAATTCAGAAGCGTATTGATGCAGGTGACATTTTCGTACAAAATTCAGATGCAGTAAACACTAGCCAAAGTCCATCGCATGTTTATAATGAAGCACATATGGTGGGTATGATTTGTTTTTAAAAGGAAAATTAGAATTCTTCTGAGATCCTCGGAGGTCCACATGCTGCAAAGCTTTCAGCGCTATCAGGGGTTGATCTTTGGAACAACCTAGCAAAAGGGACCCAAACGCAATTTGCTAAAGTCAATGTGATGGAGACTTATGAAGGTCCTAGTAATGTCGATGTGGAACTCAGTGGCTAAGATTTCATTCTTGGTAATTGGAAAGACGCTCCATCTCTTGGCTAGCCGTGGAGGAGTTTTGGTGATTCATTTTGTTGTCATTTCTGTTATCTGGGTTATTTTCAGGGTTGTAATCTGGATATTGTCTCATGACTCAAACCCTTTTATCCTTTTATTTTACCTGGTTCGTTTAGTTGTAGTAACTCGTTTAGTGTTGTCTAGGTTTGTTCCAGGGTTGTAACCCCAGTTTAGTTTCCTTGTTTTGTTGTTCGAACCGTTTCACCGTCTGTCTAATACAATTTCTTGTCTTCTGTTGTTTCTAGTCATTTTTGGTTTAGTTCTCTTCTCCTTTTATAGTTCTTTTCATGCTTGCTCTAGTGACATGACACACACGCATAATTCTAGGCCTGGTCTCAAAAGTTAGTTTAATCATGGAGCAATAAAACAAGTTTTGAAGATGAACAGTTGAGGAAAATAAGTACATATTTGGACATTTTAAGATCATTTGAAGTCCGAACTATGGGAAACTAGGGCTGGTAATTTGGGAAGTTAATAGGGTGACAAGAATTCGTTAAAGGAGAGTGCATCCCAGACAATTTGAAGCAAGCAACTTTGAGTTCAAGTGTATCTCAAGTTACAACATAAAGTCAAGAAAGTTTTCTCCGGATTAACGGAGGATATCCATTGTGAAAAGGGGATCACCCAATGAGGGTTCTGTACTTAACAAGGTGCTAAAGAAAAGTGGAAGGCATATCAATGTCGAAGACGCAACAGAAATATTGTGCATGATCTTCAATTTTTATTTCAAGTTGCATGTGTTGCACTTGGCATTTTCAGGGATTGAGAGGCCTCTTTCAGCTACCCAAACACTTATACCATTCGATACCCTTTTGTACTAATTTTTTTTTACCTCCCCTCTTTTGGAATCAAGTTAGAGTTATACCAAAAAAAAAATTCATGACCCCATAGGTTTATTTTAGAAAGTTCATTCCATAAGGAAAATTCAAAGAAAAAAAAAGAAGAGAAAATAGAGATAAAATAAAAGGAAAAATAAAAGAAGAAAAAAAAAGAAAGAAGGAAAAAGAAAAAAGAAAAGGAAAAGTAACAAAAAGTAGTCTTGTGAACTACGTTTGACCTGATTCTTGTCACCACAAGATACGTAAGCAGCCTTACGGTTTGGTCATACCAAATAAAATATTTCATAATCCCACGAAGTCGAGAGTGGGGCAGTCTTTCTTAGTAAAAAGAAAAGGAAAAAAAAAAGAGAATCAAATTCCTTTGTTTTAGAAATTGGGGCAAAGTTTTAAAATGGATTCCAAAAGTTGTAAATAAATTAACCCCGTTGTCTTAGTTATTTTGAGCCTTTATGATATCATTTCTTTCTAACCCTATCCAAAAGCCACATTACAGTCCAAAAAAGACCTCCTAGATAATCTTTGAGAGTGGTGAGTTTAGACATGCCAAGAGTATATGATGTTTTTACTATGGTTAATGCCTTATCATCTCCAGAATCAGAGGAAATAAGAAGAAAAGAACAAAATGAGAGAGTCTTATCGGTGAAAACCTTCACAGGCACCATAAGGCGACGGGGAATTGAGAGAGAGAAAAAATTAAAGAGGCTTGATGGTGAAAACCCTTCGGGCACTACAAGTCGAATAAGGATCGTGAATCAGATAGAATAATCGGAGCATTGAAGACCAGTTTCACGGCGAAGAGGTACAACAAGAGTTGAACATTAGACTTTCTTGACAGATTAGGCCACTAATCCAAAATGCATGTCATGGTCATTAGAGTTGGTATCCACATTTGATAAGTTTCTACTTTGTAGTTTTCTTGCTAGATCTCATGTCTTTTCATTGTCTCTTACTCTGCTCCTTTTGCTGTTCAAGTCCTTTTATGAGTCAGTTTGGTCAAAACAAGTGAGAAATGACTTCAAAATATGCTACTAGCTTTCCAATTGCGCAAAGTGGAGTCTGGCTAGTTCATCAAAGTGGTATAAGTCACGAAAAAATAGCATGCGCACTGAGTTGGTAACAATCAACGTGCTTTGGGATTCATCTGAAATACAAAGGTTCGGTATATGTCAATTCATGAACAATGCAACAGATAGAGGGTATTGGGTTTGAACGGATCAAAGTTACTTTCTGTGATAAGGTTGACAGTGAAAGTGGTTAACCAATAAAAAGCAAGTCTTCCAAGTGGAAATCAAAGTTATCATGGCAAGTGAAGGAGCAATAGACCTCAAGGCCAAGGCTAGTAGCCTACGTTAGGAAAAAATAGCATGCGCACCGAGTTGGTAACAATCAAAGTGCTTTGGGATTCATGTAAAATACAAAGGTTTGGTATTTCAAATCATGAACAATACAACAGATACAGGGTGTTGGGTTTGAATGGATCAAAGGTATTTTCTGTGATAAGGTTGATAGAGAAAGTGGTTAACCAATAACAAGAAAGGTCTTCCAAGTGAAAATCAAAGTTATCATGGCAAGTGAAGGAGAAATAGACCTCAAGTTCAAGGCCAATTGCCTACTTTAGGAAAGAACAGCAAGTGCACTGAGTTGGTAAAAATAAAACATTTTTTGGGATTCATGTGAAATACAAAGGTTCGGTAAATGTCAATTCATGAGCAAAATGCAACAGATAGAGGATGTTGGTTTTGAACGGATCAGAGGTATTTTCTATGATAAGGGTGACAGAGAAAGTGGCTAGTCAATAAACAAGTAAGGTCTTTCGAGTTGAAACCAAAGTTATCATGGGAAGTGAAGGACCGATCGCCCTCAAAGTCAAGGCCACAAACCAACCACCATATTTATAAACTCACAAGTTTTCTTTGTTTGAAACAAGGACTAAAGCTGTGTCCCAATCAAAGCTTGGAAGTTTGAATTTTTTTCAAGTGTCATGCCCAAATTTTGTCAGCACAGAGGCGGTTTGAGAAGGGAAAAGAAAAATTTGTTCGTTCTGCAGGAACCCTCCATGATGAAAAGCATGGTTCAGAGGCAAAGAATTTTGTTCGTTCTACAGAGATCCTCCAGGAAGAAAGCATGGCTCAGGTAAGTTCATTCTCGACTTTTCAGGACCCTCCTGGATAATGAGATTTAGTTTTAAGTGTTCAGGACCCTCCTGGATAATAGGATGTAGTTTTAAGTTGTCAAGACCTTCCTGGATAATGGGATTTAATTTTAAGTTTTTAGGACCCTCATAGATAATGAGATTTAGCGTAAGTTTTACCGTTAGGAAATAGAGTTTAGCTTTCAATTTTTCACTCTTAAGATAAGATTTAATTTTCATGACCCTCCTAGATAATGGGAGTAGCTTTTAAATTCTTAGAGATTTTGGGTAACATGATTCGGTTAACACTCACAAATGTTCCCAATATCAAAATGGGGCAGAAAAATTTCTTTTGTTTTGTCTGTTTTGTTGCAATCAGGCGCCCACCCGGAGAACAAGTGAAGACGGCACAGGTTCAAAAGAAAGCGGTTCAAGCTCAACAATCAGGCGTCCACCTGGAGAACAAGGGAGAACAGTTCGAGTTTTAAGGGAAAGTAGTTCAAGTTCAGTAGTCAGGTGCCCACCTGGAGAACAAAGGGAAAGCAATTCAAGTTTCAAAAGAAGACAGTTTAAAGGAAAAGCAGTCTCAAGAGGAAGTAGTTCGGGTTCAGCAATCAGGCGCCCACCTGGAGAACAAAGGGAAGACGGCACAAGTTCATAGGAATAAAATTCAAGTTTTGGCAATCAGGCGCCCACCTGGAGAGGAAGGGAATTCAGTTAAAGTTTTGGCAATCAGGCGCCCACCTGGAGAGCAAGGGAATACAGTTAAAATTTTGGCAATCAGGCGCATACCTGGAGAGCAAGGGAATAAGTTAAAGTTTTGGAAATCAGGCACTCACCTGGAGAACAAGGAGAAGCAATTCAAGTCTCAAGGAAAAGAAGTGCAAATATTGGTAATCAGGCGCCTACCTAGAGAACAAAGGGAAAGCAGCAATGTTCAAAGGAAGACAGTTCAGGTTTAGCAATCAGGCGCCCACCTGGAAAAGAAAGGAAAACAATTCAAGTTTCGGATGAAAGGAAGATAATTCAAATATTGGTAATCAAGCACCCACCTGGAGAACAAAGGAAAAGCAGCAATGTTCAAAGGAAGACAACAATCAGGAGCCCACCTAGAGAATAAAGGGAAATATTTCAAGTCTCAAGGAAAAACATTGCAAATGTTGGTAATTTGGCACCCACCTGGAGAACAAAGAGAAAGCAGCAATGTTCAAAGAAAGACAGCAATTAGGAGCCCACCTGGAGAACAAAGGGAAACAGTTCAAGTCTCAAAGAAAAATAGTGCAAATGTTGGTAATCAGGTGCCCACTTGGAGAACAAAGGGAAAGCAGCAATGTTCAAAGGAAGATAGTTCAAATTCAACAATCAGGCACCCACCTGGAAAATAAAGGAAAAACAATTCAAGTTTCGGAGGAAAGGAAGATAATTCAAGTATTGGCAATCGGGTGCCACCTGGAGAACAAAGGGAAAGCAGAAATGATCAAAGGAAGACGGTTCAAGTTCAGTAATTAGGCTCCCACCTGGAAAACAAAGGGAAAAAAGTTCAAGTCTTGAGGAAAAGCAGTGCAAGTATTGGCAATCGGGCGCCCACCTGGAGAACAAAGAGAAGGCAGTCCAAATTTTGAAGGAAGATAGTTCGAGTATTGGAAATCAGGGGCCTACCTAGAGAATAAGGGAATTGACTTCAGAATGCAATTCAAGTGAGAAAAAAAGAAGCTCACGGCAAGAATGTGATTCGACGGTTCGAGATGATCAACAGAAGCTAGTCACAGTCCAGAATAAAAAAGAAAAGAAAAGAAAAGCAAGAAGTGAATCCATATGCAGAAGCAGAGAAAGATGAGAACTGCTCAAGACGTGGTTGAAGTTACAGGAACTACATGCCCGGTCTTGATCTGAAAAGCTAAAGAAAAACGAGCTAGCACCTGCAGCTAACAAACGCCAAGGTTCAAATCTAAAGTCTGCATGAAGAACCTTTCAAGACTTAAGATCAAGCTTCAGAAAACTTATAGATAGGAATCTTGTAACTCATAGTTGACAAGCTTAGTTAGTCATTTTCATTTCTTTTGGTTTTGATGTAATAACAGGACTGCGGACCGGAACCTCGACGGAACGGCACCTCGATCGGCTCTCCACCTCAGTACTCCATCACTGTTCTCACTTCTGAACTACACGTGGCCTGATTCCTTTATAGCCAAGGATATGTAGGTAGCTCAGATACTAGGGCTCGGTGACATTCCCCTGTTCTCTTAGTTTTATTCTCCAAATAAGGGTCGGGTAAAAAAACATGTCTTGTCGTTCTTTGTCTAAAACTCTTCGTGTTCCCAGTCAAAGAGAGGCAGCTGTAGACATGTGATTTTTGACCCTCCCCAAGATTTTTTATATTTTAGCATGTAAATACTTATTTTAGGTATAATATAATTATTTCAAGAAATTTTGACTCTTTTACTTTGTTTTATCACAAAAATTAAAAATTACAAAAAAATAGTTTCATTAATATTTTGTAGTCATTTTTAATCTTGAAATATACCAAAAAAACTAGTTTCATTTTAGGTTTATCTTTAATAGTTTTTTTAAATTAATTAGGAGTAGTTTACATTTTTATAAATACTTTATACTATTTTAAATAAGAAAAACTTAGGCCCTTAGTTAATGAAATTCGGATTTTCTAAGAAGCCTAATTGTTAGTTAATTCAAGACAATTTTAGCTCAACTTTGGGCAAGAAAATAGCCCAATTTCGGACTAGACTTTAAGCCCAACATCCCCCTCCCTCCCCCCCCCCCCCCCCCCCCCCCCAATAACCCAAAACCTAGACTAATGCCTAAAATCTGATAAAAGGAGCTGAAAATACAAAAGAAAGGGATAGACTCTAGGACCTAAAAATCATACGCCTAAGGACAAAAAAGCTGAGTGTCGCTTCTGACAATAGGGATCCTCCCCGTTCTTGAACTTCTTGAATAGAAAAATGCCAAGGCATAGACGACCCCCCTCCCATCCGTTCTACTTCTTCTCCACCCCTTTTCCACTTACCAAATACTCAATGACCTAGACCTCTGAAGCCGCTGAACACACACGACCCCTGAAGGCTTTCTTCTTCAATTTTAACATACACACAGCCTTCACCACTCACACACACAGAGTCGAAAAATAGAGCAGGAGCTCCAAAAATAATGAGGAGAACGAGACAAGCTTAAACTATGGAGTCAAGTAGAGGTTATTGAAATTGCTGCTGTCCGGAGTGGTTTCGAGTGCGATTCCAAGTCAAGTTTCGTGACTCCGGGTTTGAATTGTTGCTATTTTATGAACTGGATGTTGGATTTGAAGCCTTGTATATGTTTGGTTTCTCGAATATTCAAAGTAGTCTAATCATCGAGATTTGAGGTGTGGTCGATGTCGTCGTCCCATTTTCTTGTTGTCGTATATTGGTTCCTGTATATGTTTCTTGTTGTTGTCCATTTCCCTGGTCAAATTCAGGTTGCAGAACATTGATCGCTGGATGGTGAAGCAAGTTAAAAACCTTCAAAACCTTGTAGAGATATCATGATTAAGGGGAAATTTGGAGAACAGTAGCAATATTTTTAAATTTTAAGAAGTTTGGAAATTTTGGGCAAAACATGGGGAAAACGAGGGACTGTTTCTTTTGTTTTCTAATTTAAAAAATGGATGATATCTAAGGATGAAGATCAAAACGTAATAGTAGCTTCGCGTTTGGTTGAGTTTCCGGTACTAAGTCGAGTTTCGTCCGCGATTCGTCATATTTTGAGTGTTAAACATTGGAACAACCAATTTTCCGGCTATATTGAGGTCCAATTCTATCATCCTCTATCCGTTTTATTCAAGCTTAATGTTAAGTGTTTGTTTGGTGATATGATCGTTGTTTGTGTAGTTGTTTTTCATAGTTTTAAATTTTCTCATTTAGTTATCTGCTCGTATGTGTACTCGAATTGGTTATAGCTGAACATGATGTTGTCACCATATAGATATTGGGTTGCTATTCATCATCTGAACTATGTCAAATTAGATTAAAGGGGCTCGGGTGTGCATTTCATGTGACCCTGCCATAATTTTGAATAATAATAATGAAATAAACATGCTAAAATTAAAGGGTGCATTTCATGTGACCCTATTCTGACTTCCAACAAGGTAAATAAGGCATGCCGTGAACCGCGGGTACATTTCATGTCGCGTGGCTTACGATGTGTTTTAGATAACCTTAAAATTTCCTAAAATATTCAAAGCGACTAAAAAGTTAAAATGCACATAAGCTTAAAAGTGTTTTAAAATCAAATAAATAGGCTAATAATAACAGTTGAGCGACCGTGCTAAAACCACGGAACCCGGAAATGCCTAACATCTTCTCCTGAGTTAATAGAATTTCTTACCCAATTTTTTGTGTTCGCGGACTATAAAACAAAGTCAATCTTTCTTCGATTCGGGATTTGAAACCGCTGACTTGGGACACCATAAATCATCCCAAGTGGCGACTCTGTATTTTAATATAAATAATCCTGTTTTGATTGTCACTTAAATATAAAAAAAAAACTCCCTTATACCTCTTCCGGGGGTGTGAAAAAGGAGATGTGATAAAGTCTTTGATATTTACTTCTACCAAACTCTTAACTCACTTTTTCAAGTAAAGGAAGAGTTTAATGGCAGTTGTTAATATTTGCAACTACCAATAATAAATGAAGAATGAGAAATAAATATATATCAATCAACCATTATATATATATATATATATATATATATATATATATATATATATATATATATATATATATATATATATATATATATATATATATATATATATATATATATATATATATATATATATATATATATATATATATATATATATATATATATATATATATATATATATATATATATATATATATATATATATATATATATATATATATATATATATATATATATATATATATATATATATATATATATATATATATATATATATATATATATATATATATATATATATATATATATATATATATATATATATATATATATATATATATATATATATATATATATATATATATATATATATATATATATATATATATATATATATATATATATATATATATATATATATATATATATATATATATATATATATATATATATATATATATATATATATATATATATATATATATATATATATATATATATATATATATATATATATATATATATATATATATATATATATATATATATATATATATATATATATATATATATATATATATATATATATATATATATATATATATATATATATATATATATATATATATATATATATATATATATATATATATATATATATATATATATATATATATATATATATATATATATATATATATATATATATATATATATATATATATATATATATATATATATATATATATATATATATATATATATATATATATATATATATATATATATATATATATATATATATATATATATATATATATATATATATATATATATATATATATATATATATATATATATATATATATATATATATATATATATATATATATATATATATATATATATATATATATATATATATATATATATATATATATATATATATATATATATATATATATATATATATATATATATATATATATATATATATATATATATATATATATATATATATATATATATATATATATATATATATATATATATATATATATATATATATATATATATATATATATATATATATATATATATATATATATATATATATATATATATATATATATATATATATATATATATATATATATATATATATATATATATATATATATATATATATATATATATATATATATATATATATATATATATATATATATATATATATATATATATATATATATATATATATATATATATATATATATATATATATATATATATATATATATATATATATATATATATATATATATATATATATATATATATATATATATATATATATATATATATATATATATATATATATATATATATATATATATATATATATATATATATATATATATATATATATATATATATATATATATATATATATATATATATATATATATATATATATATATATATATATATATATATATATATATATATATATATATATATATATATATATATATATATATATATATATATATATATATATATATATATATATATATATATATATATATATATATATATATATATATATATATATATATATATATATATATATATATATATATATATATATATATATATATATATATATATATATATATATATATATATATATATATATTCAATGTTAAACACCCATTAACATAACACTCATTTAGGGTCCACAACCTTAGTATTTAAAACTAGCTGCTCATACTAATACAAAAAGATGAGAATATTAAATGCCGTAAAGCTTACAAAGTGCAAGATTCTTCACTCCTAAAGCTTCCAAAAGAGGGGAATATTCAAATCTTGGAATGTAGCTAAAAAAAAGAGACAAGATACCCCCACAAAATTTAAATAAATCTATTTATAGTGGGCCAAAACTCGGGACCAATTTCGGACAAAAAATGCCCTTCCAGGTCAATTCTGCAACATCATATCTGTTGCATAACAGACATGCGGTCTGCATTCTCTTTAAATCCATCGCACCTTCAAACCCTAGTTTCCATGTTGTCGCCGCATCTTGATTATGCAGTTCGTATTGTTGATATGCGACCGCATAGTGCCACCGTATTTCCAGCTTCACCAACTTCCATAGAGAGTTTGTGATCCATTATGCGGCCCACAAACTAGTTATGCGGTCGCATAATGGACTGCATTTCTTGTGCTTGAATTTAGCCAACAGACTGTTAGACTATGTGGTTCCTCTAGGCAATATGCGGCCCGCATATTAGATTTGCGGTCCTCATTGTTGTATCTGCGATCGCATTTTTCTATTTTCTTGTCCTCTTGCAGCTTTTTGGTTTCATTTCCATGTTCTTGGACCCTTAAACCTCCTACACTGCAAAACATTAAAACTACATAAGTATAAAAGATAATTGAATTTAAAACAAGCTAAAATCTAAGCAATTTGTATTAAATGTGCCGAAATTTTCCAGCACATCAACATATGTGGCATGAGTTAGCTATGTTAGACTTCTTTATGCGAATTGCCTACTTGTGTATCTTTTTAATGATACCAAAAGGGGGGAAACATCAGGTAGATATTAGTGTATGGTGAAGGGGATCAAAAGCAAAAGTTGAGGGGGGAAATTTATGCAAACATAGAGGATCTGATTAAGGGGAAATCAAAAGCAAAAGGTTAGGGGAAACTTATTTAGTTTCTACTTTAAACAAACACTACCAATGCCTAAGTTTGTCATCATCAAAAGGGGAAAATTTGATGGGTTTTCAATGTCTTTTTCTTATGCTTCTTATGTTTTGATGTTCTAACGAACTTATTATTAAGAACCAGATGGAAAACCTAACTCACTTGGTATACATTTCTAATGAACAAAGTCTAGTATGATCTCCAGCAAATGAGTGAACAACCACAAGGAGGACCACCACAAAGACATGGTCCTTATGGGTTCTCTGACAGAAGTACAAGTCAACTGTACAGTTGGAACATAACTATAGAAAGTGACTATTCGCAACTGTTACAAAGGGGAACACAACAGGGACCTGGTCCCTTAGAGTTCTCTGAAGGAAGTACAAGTCAACTATACAGCTGAAACGCAACTGCAGAAAGTGACTGTCCGCAACTGTACACGAGACAGTGCGGCAGTCACTTATTCTTGGGGAAAACGTGTACCAAGAATTGACATCACCATTGTAATGTTTTTTGTAGTATAAGAAACTGGTGTAAACATATTCACTTGTTCATTTAGTAATATTCTATCATGCATTAAAGTGTTTATCTGGCATTGAAGTCACTGGTGTGTCAAGAACAAGAAGACAACTCCACTAAAGGATCAGTTTCACAATGGCCTATGTGTATCCATAATTGAGTTGTTATCTTGTTATTTGTTCTTTATTGTAACTCCTATCTTGCTTTCTTAGAAGCTGTTTTTAGGAAACCCAAAATCCGTAAACTCTCTGAGTTTATGTTGTGACTAGATTTAGTAAGTTAAAGTCTTTGTAACCAGAGACTAACAAAGTGGCTTGTCGTAAGAGTATCATAAGTTAGTTAAGTTGAAGTCTTTGTAATAGAGTTATTACAAAGTGGCTTGTAATAGTGAGATTATAAGTTAGTGAAGTTGAAAGCCTACAAGTGTAGGTCGTGGTTTTTGTCCCCTTGAGTGGGATTTTTCCACGTAAAAATCCCTTATCTCTTTTACTTACTGCTTCATAAGTATTCTCAGCAGAAACCTAGAGGATCAGGTGCTCTATAGTTTGGTGGACTCATATAAGATATCAGTAGCCTTGTCACTACTTCGTCGAGGTTAGGCTCGACACTTATAAAGTACATGTGGTCTGTTGTACTCATACTACACTTATGTACTTCTTGTGCGTATCCCGGTGTTGGTCATAGTGGCGTGTAGAGGAGACCACTTGAATCCGACTACTACAGGAGACTTGAGGTAGAGCTGCTCGGCGTTCGCGGTCTTAATGTCCCCTTCTATCATATTTTACTATTCATCTAGTTTCAAATAGCTGCATTTTATTTCAGACTATATTTGTAGTATCCTAGTCGCTCATGTACTTGTGACTCCAGATTTCTAGGATATGTTTAGACTGTGTTATGTTTGTATTAATCATATGTATTGCAGATTATTTTAGTTTGAATTATTAATGTTCTGCCTTTAAATTGTTAAAACTGGTTAATGCTTTAGCTAATACTGGCTTTCCTAGAAAGTGAATGTGAGGCGACATCACGACCCCGAGGTTAGAATTTTGGGTCACGACATCAATGAAGTGAACCTTGTGTACATCTCCTGAAAGATTTCTCCATCTTTCATGGCGAAGTTTTTATATTGTGAAAACAACAAAGTTCCTCTTCATCTTTTCACTTGACTTGTTCCTTCATGAACCGCTTGGAGTGTGTCCCATATTTGCTTAGCAGTAGAACGGTCTTGGATTCTATTGTACTCATCAGGACCAAGTCCACTGATAAGCTATTTTTTGGCTTTAGTATTCTTTTTTCACTTCTCAAGATCATCAGTGTTGCAGTCAGCTCTTGTTTTTGGGACATCCTAACCTTTGTCGTTTTTCTTAAATGTTGACAAAGACTCTTAGTCCCACAAATCATATCTACTGCCCGTAAATAATCTTTCACCCTCTCTTTTCACCATGCGTAGTACTAACCATTGAAGAGTGGTGCTCACTGGATTGCCCTTCACAGTTTTTAAGTGGTGCACTCACCTTGATCTTCTTCCTAAGGAGTTAGCTTTTTCAAGGATAACCTGCTATGATACCAGTTGATATTTACACTTCAATACCACACATAGAAGGGTTGGGATTTGTTTAGTGTCCAATTTTCACTGAATTATCAAAGGACCTGGTTCTTCTATGCATTCCTTATACTACAGTTGCGAAAAAAATAATGCAGAAAGCAAACAACACATAATTTTTACGTGAAAAATACCCCGATCAAAAAGGTGAAGTCTACTTCCTAATAGAGTTTTTCCCAAATACTTCACTAAACTCTAGGCCAAAACAAAGTTTACAAAACTCTTGAAAACCTATGGATTAAATTATTAACCCTTGTAGCAACACGCTACGGACTTTTGCGGCTACTTCAAGTTAACTCTAACTTGAATAAGAAAATTCAAGTACCTAGTACAATTTATTCTAAAGAAAGCTGAAAGGTACAACTCAAAACTCCTACAATGCTTTGAACTAGAATAAAGAGAGACTCCTTAAGAACATTTTATGGAACTATTTCTTCAATCTGGTTCATATATCTTTAGGTTCATCCTCCTAAGTCTCGTAGGACCGTTCACAAAAACGTCTTTCTATTTTGCTCTTAATTCCTGCTCTCACTTCTGTAAAAGAGAACAACACTTATATATAGAGAGAGTTAGTTGATAAAGAGTAATTAGAAGTCTGATGTTTTACTCTTCCTTGGTAAAAGAGTTCTATTTAACTTCAACCTCAAGCATTTTCCTTACCTTGGATTGAATTTTTTTCAAGTACGGAGTCATGCTCCTTATCACTCATGCAATCTTTTCATTCAGGGAATATTAAAAAAACCACTTATACTTATCCCTTTCACGTGCATGCCTTTTTCTTATTTTCAATTGTGACCTGTGTAAAGTGTTCATGAACCTGGTTCATGCATGTGTTCCCTTGCAAATCATCAAACCCTATAATGCTCAAATGTGTGTGTGTGTCTCTCTCTCTCTATATATATATAATTAGTGTATAATCTATGTATATCAGTAAAAATAATTATAGTTTTGGCCGAATGGACAATGGTGTAACTTTACCAAAAGGTTTGCTGCCCTTCTTTTTCTTTTCCATTAACCAAATTTTATGTGAAAGGAAGAAGGGTTCGCTTTACGACTTTCAATCCCTAGCTACTAGAACATTGTGCTCTTTGCAATCGCTAGACCGCGAAGGTGGACCATTGGAAGTCATTGCTCAATGAAAATAGAAAATGGGAGTCAAGTCTTAGTGGTGGAAATTCCAAATTCTCAAGTTAATGCAACGACTTTCATGGATGTGAGGCAACAAAAAGAGAAGAACGAAATCATTGAAGAATTCCAAGTCTAAACGGATGGTTGATTTTTACCATTTTCTTTGGAATTCAGGACCAAGAAATTGCGAATTAATTTATTGGATACAGTCAATTTTGGAATTTAAAGATTGCCCAATTTTCCCGCTCAACTCCCCACCTACTCAACTTTTTTCTCCATTGTTTTTTATTCCATCTGGTCCAAAATAAGTGATTTTTTTTAGCTATTTTCACACATATTAAGAAATTCACCTTTTAACATTAATTAGCAATGAACAACAACAACAACCCAGTGAGATTCCACATGTGGGGTCTGGGGAGGGTAGTACGTACTCAGACCTTACCCCTACTCCAGAGGAGTAGAGAGGCTGTTTCCGGTAGACCCTCGGCTCAAGAAAAAAAGAGACAATGTATCAGTAGCAGTATTTAGCAATGAAATTGACCATATTAACATTTATTATCTCTTCACATAAATACTCCTAACACATACTCCAATATTATTTACTTCAAGGGCAATATAAAAAAAATTAATTTATTCTTAAAATCTGGAAAAATCACTTATTTTGGACTACAAAAAATGATGTAAAATCACTTATTTTGGACCGAAGGAAGTATGTTTGGGTTCTCTTCCACTTTTAGACCTTTCATCGACTTAGACATGCTATGACGGAAAGTACACAATTTGGGACATACTTAATTGATTAATCTTCCCGAGAGTACAGATTACCTAATAGTCAAAACATCCATAGTTTTCTTTTTGTATTTATTTGTTTTGTGTTTGTATTGGCAAAATGAAAAAGTAAGAATTTGAATTTATAATATCGTTAATTTAATGTAGTAGGTATAGATTGAAGTAAAAAAGGAATGGGGGCAGATATCAAGAATTGCCAAATGTTGCATACTCCTGGTAATTTGTAACTTAAAGAGCAATTGCAGCATAAACGAACTAGCTACGAGATCTTAAGCTGATAATTGAGCTCATTAAATGTCTTAATCGAACAATTCCGCTCCTTTAATTAATAGCTTTTGTGACAAGACAAAAGCTAAAAGAATACTATTGTCTTTAAATTCTCGGGACATTGCTTTCATCAATGACGAGAACTGAATATTTTTCAGAAAAGATTACTAAATCATAAATATGAAATTTGTAGAAGCATCTTGGATACTTTGTTTTTGTTACTAAATCATAATTTAGCATGAAGACTCCACATTCGTCTGTCTCTGTCTCCCACACTAGAAATTTTCAAACAATTTTACTAGGCATGCTTGGCCTACTCAAGAATTTATAAAAGCTAATTCTTTATCCAATTAAGTAGTATTTTGTCTTGAGTGATCAGCACGTGATTGTTGAAGCAAATGAGTAGCTATATAAACTTTATCAACATTTATGTGTGGTGAGGAGGGGATGATCCGGTAAAATTAATACCAATACACATACATTAGGATATATATAAGGTAATAACTAATACTGTAACTCTTCAACTGCGTTATTTTTCCGATACAAACTTCCTGAAGATCAGATTAAGACATAATAAGGTTATTGCCAGGAAATGGTTTAATACATTATATATATGGAGAGAGACTCCACTTCCCTACTTTCAAGTGGGGCATGCCTCTTTATAAGAATCATATGCCAAAAGTCTTACGTCTTCATAAAAAGCCAAAACTAGCTCTTTTTGAATATGAAAAAGAACCTAATATAATTGAAAACAGCACTGTAACTTAAAAAGAGGAAAAAACAAAACAACAAAGCTAAAAATCATGTAACTCAATAATGGAAGACATAGACATTGTACTCCACAACAGCATCACCAGTCTTGAAATCCAAAGTATGAGTCTTTGCCTGAGCATAGCCACGAGCAAACCGGAAAAGCCCACTCCCGCCGACGATCGGCATCTCCCGGACGGTCGACATCACCGAGTTCCGGCCCAAAACACTTAATGTACTCCCATTATACTTCCCTTCAACAAAAGCAAAGTTAAGAGCCATCAACAAACCAACATCATTGAGTGAAGCTTGTGCATAAATTCCTTGTGCTCTTCCAACAAGTTTTGAGTTTGGTTCTGGTCCTACGGTTAAAGGGTCATCGATCATCGCCATAAGGCCAAATCCGGTGGACGACCGGTTGGTCATGGCGGCTTCGGCTATTTTCACGGCGGTGGGGTTTTTACCACTGACTATGTCATGGAAGTAGAAGTGAAGGTGACTAAGTTTTTCCCTCTTCATACCCATTGATTTCTTGGATAATTTTCTTAAGAAATCTTGGCCGCAGTTTCCATGGGCAAGGATTGAAAGGAGAAGTATGGTGATAGAGAGCTTTTGAAAATTGCAGGACTTGGCCATGGTTATTCTCTGCAAGTTCCCAATTAGAGCTTATTATGTGGTACTCTTGGCTTGGAGGTACTATATATAGCAACGGGTTTTGCACACTGTACATTAACCATTGTACTATAACTTTTTTTAAAAAGGGATTTAAAATAATTTTCTCTTAGTTTCCATTTAGATGAGATAGTTACTCCGCACAAAATTTAAAAGAAAAAAAAATATTTAATATTTATGATATTAAAAGTTTAAGGGGCAAAAGCTTTGTGCGGGCATGACACTTGTGTGGTTATAAAAATTTCTTATTAAAGGTAAAATAATTATAAGTTATTAAGCTAAAAAAAAAAATTCGCTTCCAATAATGAATTTACTCGATTAAGTTCCAAAAGCGTTTGTGAAATTACTATTGCTTTTAGGAAGAAATAAAAATTGAGGAGAAGTACGAGATGATTGGAGTTTGCCACCAGCTAATTGTCTGATTATGTCTAAGCGATTTCATCACAACTTTTTAGTTACCCCAAATTTGTTTTCCATTTTCCAAATCTGAATTGAACAAACTTTTCAACAATTATTTTAATATTTTCTTGCACTATTACTAATTTATAGTAGTAATATGTAAGTCAAATTATTGTTCTAAATTATTAGAGGAAAGAGAGATAATTTTTTTAATATATGTAGGAAGGCGATAATGTGAAGCTAGAATTTTGGGGTTGTAAAACTATTTAGAAGAAAAAATATGGAAGGAATTAATTATTCTAACCATGGTTAGAGCTTTGCTTTAGTCAATTGAATCCTAGTCATTAACTTTAAACTACGACATGTGTTTCTAATTCAAGTAAAAACTTGGGAGGAGACAATTCAAAATGGAGAAGAGTTGGATCCGTAATTGTCTATAGTACTCTTAATTTATTAATCCAAGAAATTAGCTAAACAATTTAGTGGGCGTTCAGACAGAAGAATTGAAAATTTTTAAAATAAAAAAAAAAGTAAAAAAATTTTCAAGGAAAAATGGTATTTAAAATTACAATTATGTTTGGACATAAATATAACTTTAGGTTGTTTTGAAGTTTTTATAAGTGATTTGAGTGAATTTTGAGAAACAGTTTATTGGAATTTTTCATTTTTTTCATAAAAAATTTTAAAATTCATCTTCAAGTAAATATTTAAAATTTTATAGCCAAATTTAAAAAAAGGTGAAAAAATTATTATGTCCAAATGGGCTCTTAATATAACATACGCTTAAAATGCATTGACATCTCAACGGAAAACGGCCATAATTTCCCTGTACTGTTTGCTCAGGGCCATATTTGTCCTCCGTCAAAATTTGATTGTTTTATGCCCCTGTGGCGGGGGCGAATGTATCATATATATATATATATATATATATATATATATATATATATATAACGAGTTTAATTGAACTCATAATTTTTTACATAAATTAAAAATCTATGTGTAAATTATTTTTAAAATTATAAAAATAGCAGATTCGAACCCATAACCTAAATATAATGTGTTCAATACTAAAAACCTTAAAGATTAAACTCACAGAGTTTAAATAGTGAATCAGCCTCTGCATTTCGTTATAAATCGGGGCACATTTGCCCTAATTTTTAAATTCAATTAATGAAATCTTTAAAAAAAAAATTAACAAAAAAAAGGAAAAAGTGCTCTCTTCGCATAGTTTAGGGACAATTTTTGCCCCTTTCAGTTGGCTTGTACTCGTTTTATTCATTTGCAATCTTGTAAAATTTACAAATCTTTAAAAAGTCACATAAAAAATAAAAATAAAAAGATAAAGAAGTAAGACCTAAAATAATAGAACGAAGTGAACAGTATAGTCTAAGAACATAAACTACGAGGGACTGATTAGACAATTTGATTTTATTTCCTTGCTTAATTCAGACTTTTTCCTTTTTCAAATTGTTAAACACTAATTTAAAAAATCTTCCTAGTAGATATATTATAAATTATCAGAATTCAAAATATCGTAACTTAGCAATTGTTAATTTGAAATTCAAATTCCTTTTTAATATTGATTTAAGAGTAGATAAAACATAAAATTTATAATATGTGATAAATATAACTACCAATTCGTATTTTTCTTAAATTAAAATAGAAATACCAATTCGTATAAGTTTGCAACCAGCCAACCACAAACACATGCAACAAAGATTACATGGGTATTTAGAAGTCTAGGAAAGATAAGAATTTCAACTGTTGTCAATTTAAATATCGTTCTAGCCAAACAATCTTAGTTTAAAATAAGTATTGATTTAGCAAACCAGAAAAGCATTAGTTATTCTTTTTCCAAAGAAAATTGAAGGAGCTAAAATTGCTCCTAAACTATGCGAAGATAGCACTTTTGCCCTTTGCTGTTAAAAAAATTGGATTATTATGACCATATGGTCTTGAGCGAAAAGTACAAGGACCATTATGACCATTTACCGATATTTTAAAGTTATTTAGTCCAACTACGTTTGATGGTCCATAGTACGTACCACAAATTTATTTCTAGGATCTCATGGCATTATTGTAATAAAACACACAAGACTTCTCAAAAATTAACTCTACAGATAAGTTAAGAAGAACGATTAGTGCATGGCATATGAATGAAAAGGCCTAGAGTGATAATGCGACTATTCGCAAGGGTAAAAAGGATAAAAATTTGTTTGCATCGGGTATTTACACTTGTTTGACCAAAAGTTATTGCAACATTTTTGATTAAATCATTTAAATAAGATGAAGAGGTAAATCTCAGCTAAGTATAATAAACTTTAGATTGAAAAACACAAGGAATGAGCAAGATGAATAATGTTCTTAATATTGCAAAATCAAATGATTAAGCGTAAATATGATAATTTTAAATGTAGAAAGATATTACAATGAATGCTCTTGGTTAGAAGTCAAAAGTGGTCTCCCTACTACAAAGCCTTTTTTCTCTATTTATAAGGGACAATCCCCTCTTGAACCCTAAAAGATATGACGAAAAAGAATATTCGGAAGTATATTCCGACTGCCTCATGTTGCACCTACATTATTGCCAACGTCGTACATTTTCTAACCTCTGCCAGTCATCGCCTTCTTCAACGACCAAAGGACGCGGTCCTGTCCATTGTCTTATTCGTCAATGGCCGTGGTCGTCCAAATTTGGACTTATACAATCAGTCCCTCCGCTTGTTGAGGTTGCGGCTTAATGCAACCTCGATAAGCGGACATCGCCCACATCTGCGGAGAAATTTGGCTTACGAATCGTAATGGTTTGACCAACAACGGAAGGTTAGCGTGCTCAACGATATCCTTGGTGGTATGTCTTGTCGGGAAATGACGTCACGTCCACGTGCGTCATCGATATGCGTATTTTTGAGACAGAGGTTGATGGTTTATCGCTTCGATTTTGGTGCCATTTTGCAGCCTTAAGCTTCGATTCCGGCACCATCCAATCCTATAAATAGGTGGAGGGTTTGTTTTTCAAAAAATTCTTGGTCATTTATTCTTTGGTTATTTCTTATCTTCCCTCCCGCTTTTTTCTCTAGCGATTCTCTTTGCTTTCTCTCTGTTCTTCGTTCTAAGCTTTTCCTGTTTTGTCAACACATTTACCGCCATAGATATGCCTAGAACATATCGATCTCGTGAGGGGATTTCTTACACCACCCCGCTGTCCATGGCACCCCCCTCCGGAGGTGAGGACATGACAGTGGAAAAAGGGGATAGTTTTCCCATCGTGGAAGAGTTACTGCCGAGGCACCCCAAGTCTCGAAGTGACTTCCTTAAAGAACATCCTCCTACTCCCGCTTCAGTAATATCTGAAACTAAGCAGGTCCATATTAATGCTCTCCGTGCTAAATACAATATCGCCTTTCATATTGAGATGGTTCCGGCGGGACAGGACTTCGTAAAAGTCCATAGACCGGGGTACTGTGAATTTTACGAACACCCCTTTGTGATTGATTATTCCATCCCCCTACTCACGTTGGCAGAAGAATTCTGTCAATTCTATCAGATTTTCCCGGCGCAACTTTCCCCGTACACGTAGAAGATACTTCTGGTGCTGACAAAATACGCAGAGTTGGCGGGGGTGCAAAGTTAACGTTCACCACCTCCTACACTTGTTTTCTCCTAGCTTTCATAGGGGCATAATGGTACACCTAAGGCACCGTGGGACAAAAGGGTTGGTGGTCAAAACTGATGATTGGGCGAGTCGCAAATTCTGGAATAAGTACTTCTTCGTAAGAAACACATTATGTCTGATCTTGCCAGATTCCTGGAACGTTGGAATGAGAATCGTAAGTGTCGCAACGTGTTTATTCTCTCTTTTTTGTCCATCTTAGCATTTTCTTGTGGCTCCTTTTTTCACCTATGGGGCATCCACCCCATCCCATTGCTGGTATAAAGGATCGTGTAGCCCGTTTGCTACTTCATGTAGTGGAGACTCGAGACTGGACCACTTTTCTAAAATGCTTCGGGCCGAAGGTTCCGTCTGGTAAGTGTCTTTCTCTGTGCCGCTCTCTGGCTGTTTGCCATCATTTACTGATATGATTTTCTATGATGACAGATTATGGTGCTTCTATGTGTAGGGCCTCATTCCTTCCATTTTGCTAGGCAGTCGCTTTTGCAGGAATGCAATTCACCATGGATGAGTCCGTCCGAGAGGGTCGTGCTCAACCGATACAGGTGAGAGATTCCTCTCGGGATATGGTCGTGAGGGAAGAGATCTCTTCTTTACCAGTCCATCACCTTGTGGATGAGTCCTCTAATGGGGACGAATCGTTATTGAGAAAAGGAGGAGGGTGGAGCTCGAGAAGGGTGTGGTCGTTGATACTGGTAAAAGTGGGATGGGTGCATCGAAGACGGCACCTGTGCCCGTGTTTATGGTCGATGCCATCTTGGCGGAGAGGTTTCCCCAAACAAAAGAGGTTTATCAAGGAGGGGATCCCGTGCGCTTTGCTGAGGGTGGTGCATCGTCTACTGTTGAAGGGGGACTACATGTCGAGGGCGACGGCTCAAGCTCGAATGTCGACCCGGGGGACATTCGCGAGTTTTTAAAGCGTCACACTCACATAGAGGTCAGAATGGAGGGCTCTGATCGACATATAGTTGTCCTTAGGGACTACAACTTGCTATCAAATTGTGATTAGGCGGTGCCTATTTTTGTCGCTTTATGTGTTGCCCCTGAGAGAGAGGCACTTAGGGCAATAAGTGATCTGGAGTTGTTTTGGAGTGTCATTGGCATGGCTTTGTGGGTAAATGTCTTTTTTTTTTTCATTTCCTCGTTGGATTTGTGTTATTATTTTTGGCCCATCCGTTTGTTTTAACTTTACTTTGTGTGCCAGACCCTCATCTTGGAGATCAAGCATGAGGGTCGGGAAAGGAGGAGGACGTCCATCTATGGAAAGATGTCTTCTAGATATCAAGAATATCGTACCAAGCATCGTGCGATGGTTGATATCTACAATCAGGATCCTGACTTTCAATTGTTCTGCGAAGGGCTTAAGTAGAGGGAGGATCAATTGGTGCGTAAGGTCCAGGAGTTGAAGGAGCGAGGCGAGGACCTTATGATAGCCATCGCCCGTAGCAGTGAGCTCGAGGAAGCCATTAAAAGTATAGGAAGATGAGCTTGAGTTAAGTAGGGGGGAATAGCCGAGAATACCTACCTTCAAGCAAAGGTGGCCAATTTAACTATCGAACTAGATATGAAGACAGCAGAGATCAATGGGCTTAAGGGTGAATTGAGCGTGAATTATGATAGATTGGTGACCGTTATCTCTAAGGCGACAGTTTTAGAAGATACCTTCTGTGTTTGTAGGTTGGAACGGACCAAGGAGATGGAGGCGTCCGCGCTCAAGATAGCGGGACTTGAGGCGCGTATTCAAGGGTCGGAGGCGGAACTGTCCGTGTTAAATGAGCAAGTGGATTCCCTAAAAATGGAGGACGTATGCCAATGGTCACAGCCTTCTACATCTCGTTATTCAGCTGATCCTGTCGTGCCTCGATGTTTGTATGAGTTGTGGGTTCACGCTGAAGCCTAGCTTGATGTGTACAAGGCTTTTCATATTAACAGGAGGGCATCTGAAGTAGAGCTTTAGGATGTGCGTGCCAAGGCCCGTGCAACTCATGAAGCATGCGGGTACGATCCTTTCACGCATGTCGAGGATGATACTAATTCTAATTATGCGAACAAACTTGCCTCTGACTCTTGGTATGAAGACGTGTATGCCACCAGAAATGATGTGCAGTGTTTGGTTTATATTTACTTTTGCTTCAAGACTTTTGTAAGGGCATCTTTGGGCCCTTTGTAAAGATAGGTACTTGTAATATTTTTGTTGTAGTAAAAAAAAATTGTTTTGTCGATTCGGTGTTAACCTTTGCTACATTCATGTCATTCCGAATCTTCCTCGAAATTTTCAAACCCGTGGTGGTTCGAGTGAATTCGAATTGATCGGGACGTAATTTTGAGCTGGTGCCGAAGTAGTATCCCGTCGTGGTTCAAATGAGGTCGAATCATTTACTTCGATGATGGCCTTATCCATTGGGATATTACTTTCGAGCTGGTGTCGAAGTAGTATCTCGTCGTGGTTCGAGTGATGTGCAACCTTTTACTTCGATGATGGCCTTAGCCATTAGGATGTTACTTTTGAGATGGTGTCGAAGTAGTATCCCGTCGTGGTTTGAGTAAGCCCTT
The DNA here is from genome assembly GCA_026770625.1 of Nicotiana glauca. Taxonomy (NCBI): domain Eukaryota; kingdom Viridiplantae; phylum Streptophyta; class Magnoliopsida; order Solanales; family Solanaceae; genus Nicotiana; species Nicotiana glauca. The sequence goes on along the minus strand of MU710454.1, from coordinate 31,166 downwards.
TACTTCGATGATGGCCTTAGCCATTGGGATATTACTTTCGAGCTGGTGTTGAAGTAGTATCCCGTTGTGGTTCGAGTGAGGTCAAACCCTTTACTTCAATGATGGCCTTAGCTATCGGGATGTTACTTTTGAGCTGGTGCCAAAGTAGTATTCCATCGTGGTTCGAGTAAGGTCGAACCCTTTACTTTAATTATGGACTTAGCCATTGGGATGTTACTTTCGAACAGGTGCTGAAGTAGTATCCCGTCGTGGTTCGAGTAAGGTGGATCCTTTTACTTCGATGATGGCCTTAGCCATTGGGATGTTACTTTAGCGCTGGTGTCGAAGTAGTATCCCATCGTGGTTCGAGTGAGGTTGAACCCTTTACTTTGATGATGGCCTTAGCAATTGGGATATTAATTTCGAGCTAGTGTCGAAGTACTATCTCGTCGCGGTTTGAGTAAGGTTGAACCATTTACTTCAATAATGGCCTTAGCCATTGGGATGTTACTTTCGAGCTGGTGCCTAAGTAGTATTCCGTCGTGGTTCGAGTGAGGTCGAACCCTTTACTTCGATGATGGCCTTAGACATTGGGATATTACTTTCGAGCCGGTACCGAAGTAGTATCCTGTCGTGGTTCGAATGAGGTCGAACCATTTACTTCGATGATGGCCTTATCCATTGGGATGTTACTTTTGAGCTGGTGTTGAAGTAGTATCCCTTCGTGGTTCGAGTGAGGTCGAACCCTTTACTTCGATGTTGGCCTTAGCCATTGGGATATTACTTTCGAGCTGGTGTCGAAGTAGTATCCTATCGTGGTTCGAGTGAAGTCAAACCCATTACTTCGATGATGGCCTTAGCCATTGGGATGTTACTTTCGAGCTAGTGTTAAAGTAGTATCCCGTCATGGTTCGAGTGACGTGGAACCTTTTACTTCGATGATGGCCTTAGCCATTAGGATGTTACTTTTGAGATGGTGTCGAAGTAGTATCCCGTCGTGGTTCGAGCGAGGTCGAACCTTTTATTTCGACGATGGACTTAGCCATTGGGATGTTACTTTCGAGCTGGTGACGAAGTAGTATCCTGTCGTGGTTCGAGTGAGGTCGAACTCTTTACTTTGATGATGGCGATTGGGATGTTACTTTCGAGCTGGTGTCGAAGTAGTATCCTCTCATCGTTCGAGTGAGGTCGAACTCTTTACTTCAATGATGGCCTTAGCCATTGTATCTGCTGGAGTGTCATATATGGCGATTTTATTCATGCATTGGAGACGTGTGTTGATTTTGTATACATAATGGAGTAACTATATTCCTATCGGAAAAATGTGTTGACTTTGTACATACTATGGAGATTCTTTATGCCTACAATGGAGATACATGTCGCCTTCGTGCATATAGTGGAGATTTGACTATATTCCTATCGGAAATATATGTTGACTTAGTACATACAATGGAGATTCCTTATACCTAGTCCCTTCATTGCTCAGCCTGGAGATGACATTAGCAAACCGGGCAATGAACAATACTTCAGACCTTGATACATCTCCCTCGTCGCCTAATTAAAAACCTCACCGAGAAAACCCGATTGGAAAAAAACCAGGTGAGGGTAAAAGAGTACGACTTAGGCGGAGCCTCTTTTCAGAAGTGGAAGTATTTGAGGTGGGCGACATTCTAACTATTTTGTAGTAGTTGTCCTTCAATTGTCTCTAATTGGAATGCTCTTTTGTTTGCTACTGCTGTGATTTTATACGACCCTTCCTAGTTTGTTCCCAGTTTTCCTTCATTTGGGTCTTTCGTTGCTTGTGTTTTGACTTTGAGTACATAGCCCCGACTCTGAGTGGTCGTACTTTGGCCTTATTGTTATAATACCTTTCCGCTTGTTTCTTTTGGGCTATCATTCTTATGTGAGCCATATCTCTCCGCTCTTCGACTTCATCCAGGTCTTGTAACCTGCTTTCATCGCTTGGTCCACTCTCATTGGAGTATCTCAGGCTAGGTTCTTTGACCTCGATGGGTATAATTGCCTCAGTCCCGTAGACTAACGAATATGGCATCTCGCATGTGTTGGATTTTGGTGTGGTGCGGTACGTCCATTGTATTTCTGGTAGTAGTTCTGGCCATAGCCTTTTGGCATCTTCGAGATTCTTTTTCAATATATTTAATATTATTTTGTTGTAGGATTCGTCTTGGCCATTACCGGCGGGATGATATGGCGTGGAGAGTATCCGTTTAATGTGCCATTTTTCAAAGAACTCGATCATTTTCTTCCTGACGAACTGAGGTCTGTTATCGTAACTGATTTATTTGGAAATACTGAAGCGGCATATTATATTCTTCCATATGAATGCGATGACTTCTTGCTCGCCTATTTCTGTGGACGCACTTGTTTCCACCCATTTAGAAAAGTAATCAGTTAAAACCAAAAGAAAATGTACCTTACCTCATCTTGCTGGGAGGGTTCTGACAATATCCATTCCCCATTTTATGAACGGCCATGGCAAAGTGACGGAATGTAGTAGTTCTCCTACTTGGTGTATCATAGGGGCGTATTTTTGACATTGTTCATATTTTCTAACGTAATCCGCAACTTCTTTTTTCTACATAGGCCAGTAGTTTCCTGTACGGATGATACATCTGACGAGGGCTCGGTTTCCTGTATAGGCACCGCAGTTTCCCTCGTGTACTTCTTCTAGTACCCGCCTTGTTTGATTTGGCCCAAGGCATTTGTCTAGGGGACGCCGAATGTCCTTTTGTAAAGGTCATGGTTCACGAGGCTATACCTGGCCACTTGTATTTGAAGCTTTTTGGCTTCTTTCTTATCTCGTGGGAGCGTCCCTTCCTGCAAATATGTTATGATGCGGTTGCGCCAGTCCCAAATAAATAAGAAGTCTCTCTCCCTACTTTTCTCTGTAATATTGTTCTTCTTCTTTTATTGTTTCATAACACGTAGTTCTTTTTAGTCATTTATTCATTATTGGGTGCTGAATAAATTCAAATTCATATCACATAAGATTATTAAACGAGAAACATTTTCTACTTAGAATAGAAGAATCTTCTTTTTCTCATCGTAATATTTGGTGGTAATATTTGATGATAGTTGTAATTTTCCATTTGGAATTTCGAGAATCAGTTTGCCCATAGGGACTTCGAGGATGAGTCTCAGTCCCGATCCCGGTACATTAGATGCACCGTCGGTGTAGATGACCCAGAGGTCGGATCGTGCGAAAGTGCAGAGCGTTTTTGCTCGACTTAAGGCTGTATTTCCGTGCTAAAATTGACGACGAAAACGGCAAGCACTTGTGACTTTATTGCAGTTTGCGGTTTATATGTTATATCGTGCTCGCTTAATTCTATGGCTCATCTGGCCAACCTACCCGATAGTTCGGGTTTGTGCAGGATGCCCGTAAGGGGGAAGGTTGTCACCACCTTTTTGGGGTGGCATTGAAAATATGGTCTAAGCTTTCGTGAAGCTATGACTAATGCCAGAGCCAATTTTTCAAGGTAGGGGTACGTTGTTTCGGCATCAATTAAGGTTTTGCTGATATAGTAAATTGGAGATTGCGTACCTTTGTTTTCGCAGACTCAAACTGCACTTACCGCGTCTTCAAAGACTGCTAGGTAAATCAGGAGGCATTCACCTGGATTTTCCTTAACAAGTAATGGAGGCGAGGACAGGTACGCTTTCAGTTTTCTTAAGGCGTCGACGCATTCTGAATTCCATTGAAGTTCGTGGTCCTTCCTTAATACATTAAAAAATTTATGGAACCTATTTGATAACCGTGAGATGAACCTTGACAGGATGGCTATTCGTCCTGTCAATTTTTGTATATGCTTTTTGCTGGTTAATATCTCCGGTATTCATTCGATGGCCTTGATTTGATCTGGGTTGACCTCGATGCTCTTTTCAATACCAAAAAGCCGAGGAACTTACCCGAGGTTACGCCAAAGGCTCATTTCCCGGGATTCAATTTTATGATGTATTGCCTCAGTCTTACCGAGTTGATCTTTGAACATTTTGGTGACTAACCTTTGGTATGTTGCCCTCGCGTTCTTGAGTCCGAACAACATGACTCCGTAGCAGTACATTCCCCGGTGAGTGATAAAAGTAGCTTTTGTTTGGTCTTCCTTTGCCATTAGAAGCTTAATAATTTGTACCCCGTCGTTGCATCGATGAGCTGGTTGATGTGTGGTAACAGAAAGGATTCTTTCGAGCATGCTTTTTTTTAGGTCGGTAAAGTCGACACACATTCGCCACTTCCTATTTTTCTTTTTCACCATGACCATATTGGCGACCCACTGAGGATACTTTGATTCTCGGACGGAACGATTAGTGAGCAGCTTATCGACTTCTTCGCTAATTGCGTTATTGATTGCAGCGGTGAACTTTCTCCTCATTTTCTGCATAGGCGGGTAGAGGGGGTCGACATTCAGCTTGTGTATGGCGATGTCTCTTGGGATGCCCGACATATCTGAATGGGAAAAGGCAAACAAATTAGCATTGTTAGTTAAGAATTTATCAAACTTACTTGGTTCTGGGAAGTTGTGCCTGATATAAGCTTTTTTTATGATGTCGTTGTTGTCCAATTGGACGGGCTCGAGGTCCTCTACGGTTGCCTTGCAGGCTTCTACGACGCATGGGTCTTTGATGGCCTCTATTTGTATGTCGGGTTTGGTTCCCGATATGGCTGACTGCTATGCTTCCGCACTTGCTCCCTTTAGTTGCTGGGTGTGTACACAATCCTGGGCGATTCGATAGCATTCTTGGGTGGTGCATTGCTCACCCCGAATGCTGAATATTCCCCATGGAGTAGGAAATTTGATTAGTTGATAGAAACTTGATGGGACAGCCCGCATGGCGTGTATCCATGGGCGCCCTATGATAGCGTTGTAGGTTGTTTCTTGGTTCATGACGTGAAACGTCATTTCTAGAGTGATTCCTCCAGCTAGAACGGGTAGCACTATCTCTCCAGAGGCTCGTTCAACTGCATTATTAAAACTCGTTAGTGTTATGCAGTGCAGTATTATTTTGTCCTCGAGTCTCATCTGTATGAGCACTCAAGGGTGAATAATACACGCACCGCTTTGTCATCCACCATTATTCTTTTTACATCGGTATCCGCGACTTGTAAAGTTATAACCAGAGTGTCATAGTGAGGGAAAGACAAACCGTTGGCATCTGACTTATCAAAGATGATACTATCTTTGAGGTCGTCGTACCGTTCGTGAGTAACTGTCCGTTTGAGTTTGTGTGTAGTGGTGAACTTACTTGGTTGATTACCGTATCATCGTCACCATCGATGATCATTTGTATAGTACGAGTGGGTGGTGGTGGTTTTGGGGGTCCTTGAGATTGGTCGCGCCCACGAGAGAAGTTAACCCGTCCTCGATCGCTCAATAGTTCTTTTAGGTGCCCCTAGTTCAGCATTCTTACTACTTTCTATCGCAGGCCTATGCAGCCTTCGGTCTTATGCCCCCTTTCCTGATGGAATTCGCACAGAACATTCGATCTCTAGGCGCTCAGATCAGATTTCATCTTTTGTGGCCACTGCACCTTCACGCGGAGCTTTTCTAGTGCATACACTATTTCTGAAGGAGGAACATAAAAGTTATGAGCAGATAATAATGGAGGCATACCTCTTTCGTTTTGGTATGGCGCGACATGTTAAGGAGTGACATCTGTGTGTCGTGGAGGAGGTGGGATGGATGTCCGGATGTAGGGCTGATGCCTTTCTCGACTGAAATGGCGTAGTTGATTCCTTCGGCTATTATTACATCGATATCTCCTTGTTTCGGTTTGGACTGATGTTAGTCGTTGGATCAGACCATTTAGGTCATCCTCGTCTGCCTTACTTTGGCACAGTAGCCATTATGGATTTCTTCCCAAGTGGTGGGAGGGTATTTCATAAGACTATTTAATAGCTTTTTGGTCGCTTTCGACCCATTCCTATTTAACCCATTCTGGAAGGCCGCTACTGCCATCCCCTCTGATACGTTCGGTAGGATCATTCTTACCCTGTTGAATCTAGCTAGGAAATCCTTGAGTCATTCGCCTGTTGTCTGCCTAACGGCGAAAATGTCATTTACCCCGGCTTCTGCCTTTTTCGCTCCTGCATGAGCGGTGACACATTTGTTTGCCATTTTTTCAAACATTGATATTGATCGTGCCGACAGTTGTGAGTACCAAATCAGCGCTCCCCCTATTAGGGTTTTGCCGCACTTTTTTAGCAGCATCGATGACGCCTGTTCTTTCGAGAGATCATTGCCTTTTACGGCTGTGATGTAGTAGATTATGTAATCTTCCGGGTCCGTAGTACCATCATATATTTTCAAGTAGGGTGGCATTTTGAAGGCTTTGGGATGGCGTAGGGGGATGCCCCTTCACTATATGGTTGCTCTACAAATCAGCTGACATCTCGTTTTGGTAGCAACTTCGGAGCGCCCAATATTTTATCGACTCTTTCTTGATGCTCCTTCATCTGATCACGGAGCGTCTTGTTCTCATTTTTCATTTCCTCCATTTTCTTTAAGATGGCTGCGAGTGTGTTGTTACTTGCATCAACAAAAATATGAGTGTTACTTGTGTGTGGAATTTCTAGTTCACCGGCGATAGTTGTGCTATCTGCGTGTATTGTGTCTCCGATATCCCTTTGAACTGGTTTATCAAGTATGTTGCTCGGAGTATTTGTCAGCCACTCTTCCAATAGCCTTTTCATAGCTGGTTGTTCTTCTCCTGCTATGGATGTTGAGGCTCCTCTTTCGTGTGATGCAGTCACGCTTTCGTGCGGGGGAGGTGAGGTATCTCCCTCAGGTGTAGCACTCGGTGTCGTGTTTTCGTTATCTTCCCTACCGGCTTCGTTGATGGAATCGAGAAGGTTGTTTGTGACACCTGCTATTGCTTTTAATCTTGCGTCCCCCTTTCCTGCCATTATCGATTTTTGCAAGGCTAGGAAGAGGCGATTATCCCTTTCAAGGATCTAGATGAAACCAAAATTTTAGCTAAAGAAATTCCCACAGAAGGCGCCAAATTGTTTGACCAAAAGTTATTGAAATCTTTTTTATTAAATCAATTAAAGAAGATGAAGAGCTAAATCTCAGCTAAGTACAATAAACTCTAGATTGAAAGATGCAAGGAATGAGCAAAATCAATAATGTTTCTTAATATTGCGAAATCGAAAGATTAAGTGTAAATATGATAACTTTGAATGTAGAAAGATATTACAATGAATGCTCTTGGTCAGAAGTCAAAAGTGGTCTCTCTACTACTGAGCCTTCTTTCTCTATTTATAAGGGACAATTCCCTCTTGAACCCTACAAGATATAACGAAAAAGAATATTCGAAAGTATATTCCGACTGCCTCATGTTACACCTACATTATTGCAAACGACTTACATTTTCTAACCGCTGCCAGTAATCGCCTTCTTCAATGACCAAAGGACGATGTGTCGTAAGGGTCCCGTCCCTTGTCGTATTTGTCAGTGGCCGCGATCGTCTAAATTTGAACCTATACAACACTCAATTGGGTTAAGTTAACCAAAGACTAAGATCTCTTCGGATTTTAATACTTAATATAAGAATTAAGAGATGAAATAAAGTAAATAACAAACATCACAAGGTTTTAGGTTTACCTATTACCATTTTCTTTTACTTCATCGGTTCTTCTTCTATTGTTTTGCCTAATTCTTAAGCTCTGGTTCATTCTTTCTTCAGTCTTTTGCTTGCCCAAATCAGGAAAAAATTCTAACAAATGTTGACAAGTTTTGCAAATATTAATCACAGTATTCTACCAAAAAAATCTGACCAAGGAATCTTGCCCAAGAAAAGATTGCTAAGAGCCGATTAGGTCGAGGTCGTGCTCAAGATGGAAGGAACCTATTGGCGAGATGAGTAACTGGGGCCGAGGTCGAATACTCAGATCACCCTAACGACTAGTTTAGTAGTAAGATATTTTAGGTAAATATTTCACAGAATATTCTCTGCACTTGTACTTTCAGTTAGGTAAGGAAAAGTCTCATATAAAGGGGAATAAAGAGGGAAGAAGGACGCGTGTATTCTATATGATAAATTCTCTCATGAAAAGTTGACTCTCAAGTAGATTATAAATATTGCCTTTCCATAAAGATTCGATTTGTTGTTCATCTCCCACTTTCTCGCGTCAGATCCTAGAAAGCCCCTTATATTCTCAAGTTTGTTTGTCTTACATCATTGCCAGAGAGAAGAATCATCCACCTCACTCAATATTTGTTAAACCATTCTATCTATTTAAATGTATTGCCATTTAATATATTTTTTGCTCATCATTACTCCACTACATACTTGTCACTGTGCCATTTAATACCCATTGCATTAAATTGGTTTAAATGCTATTTAACGCTATTTGTATAAACTGTTTCAGATTTAGGATTTATTATATTTATTAGGATTTACGCACTATTTTTTATTTAATTAGTTTAACAAAAAGGCTTAATACTTTTTGGTCAAATAGAAAGTATAAAAAATGTGACGATTGCCGTTAACGTCTAGGAAATAACTGAGGAAACCTTGATTATCAAGTATTTTATATTATAAAATATGTGCAAAATAAATGATAGTTTATTATAGTTAAGTACTAATAATTATGGTTAAATAAAATAAGTCATCTATTTATTGATGAGGTGCGTGTAAATATCCGACACGAATAAGTTTATGTATCGATGTAAATAGACCTTCCACGCATCTTCGTTCCCATCCCATCAGGGGCAGACATACAGCGGACGAAGCAGTGTCACGCGACACTGCTTTGTCGGAATATTTTATTGAGCATATGTGATTATACTGTATCGAAACGAGTAACAAATATAAAATGACACTAATTGACATGTATTCTCATTTGGCATGCTAGTTAGGTTCCTGGTTTTGCTTTAAGAGGCCGGACTGGAACATATTTTCGGTAAATATTTAAACAGCCTCTTATTAAAAATTATCGTTAAGTAGAACTGAATTTGAGACCTCTTTTAACTTAAGACTCCAGAAAATTAATGCACTAAGACTATTACTCATTTGAAAATTATGATAAGTAATGTTATTTATTTTATACTCTCATGTAAATATCGACACAGTTTACAAAACTTTTTGCGTACGCCCTGCATTCCATAGCCTTAGAGGCTCCGTAGACAGGAAATGTGGGTTATGTTCTTATGTGTTTTATATTTGTGCAGTGTAACTTGTACGCCACGCTAAGTAACCATATATGTTATGTATATTTCGTAAAAAGGTATTTAAATTATAAATGGCTATTTTCCTTGATTAATGAGTAATAAAAATATGGGGTAATACGTGGGATAGAAAAGGTACCCAGGTCCACTTGACTGGGGCTGCCGGATCAAGCGCCGGTCGCGTCCCTTGATTTTGGGGCGTGACAAACTTGGTATCAGAGCCTAAGGTTTTAAAAGAGTCCTAGGACTTCTCGGAGCCGTGTCTAGTAGAGCCCTTCTTATCGGTGTGTTGTCGACTACATCTATAAGTAGGGGGCTACATGGACATTTAGGAAATTACCCTCTTCTTTGTTATTCTATATCGTGCGGTGAAGTGAAAAGTGATAGTATTTATGTCTAACTCATGCTCTGTTCCGAAATTTTCAGTAATGGCACCTAAGAAGAGAGCTAGACTCGGCCTTGGGGCCAATGCCACCCTAAGTGTGGCTATGAATCAAGTACCTGATGCTGTAGGTGAGAGTGACTCCCTGGTCCTGAATCTACCTGGCCTATCTATTCCAGATCAAGGTATTCCTATTCCAGCTGCGGCAGAGGGTACTGCCATCCCTCCCGTCGATATTCCTGATCCAGATGTGGTTCCAGCTTCCGATCTCGGAGTTTCTAATGGGGACCTTAGAGGAGCCATCCATATGTTGACCCAGTTAGTGGCAGCTCAGGCCTAGAGATCTCATGATGCCCCTGTCTTCCAGCGGACAGGGAGATTCTGCCAGCTCTAGAGTCAACCAGTTTCTGTGGTTGGCCCCTTTAGGGTTCACAGGCACAGACCCAGAGGCCGATCCATAGGATTTCCTTGATGAAATATATAAGACCCTTCGAGTGATGAAGGCTTTGGAGACAGATTGAGTTGTCTTCATACAGGTTGAGGGGAGCAGCGTGTTCGTGGTTCGAGATGTGGGAGGATTCCCGTGGGGAGGGAAGACCTCCGGCTAGATGGGATGAGTTTGTAGATGCATTTATGGACCACTTCTTGCCTGCCGAGACAATGGAGCCTGTGCCACTGAGTTTGAGGTCCTCAAGCAGAGCAATATGAGTTTTTGGGAGTACCACATGGAATTTGTAAGATTGTCCAAGTATGCTCCTCAGTTGGTGTCGACCATGGATGCTCGAGTTCGGCAATTCGTTCAGGGCCTTAGTCCTTTGGTTGTGAATGAGGCTGCTACACTGGACTTACGCTCAAATATGAATTATGGGAAGATTGTGGGATTCAATCAGGCCACATAGGCTAGAAAGTTGAAGATACAGGCGGAAAGAGAGAATAGCACCAGGGCTCGATCAGTGGGTCACTCAGGGAGACCAGTTCAGGGGAGAGGGCCATCAGGGCCATCCCAGTCATATGCTCAGTCTTCAGCGAGCACACCGCCACCTGTGCACAGTTATTAGCAGGGCAGTCACTTGAGATAGGGATCAGACAGTAGGAGAACCCATCAGTCCGGTCGTCCAGGAGGGAGATCACAGCAGCAGGGGAGGGCTCTGTGCCCCAAGTATGGGAGATTCCATACAGAGACTTGTTATTTGGATATCCCGGTGTGTTATAGATGCGGGGTGAGAGGTAATATCTAGTGGGACTGTCATGCGCCCAGTAAGGGCATGGATAGGGTATTTGCTCAGTCATCTGGTTCTTCAGCTGCCACATCATCCATGCATCCTCTAGCTCCAGCAGGGCATGGTGCAGTTAGGGGTGGAGCTCGTGGTAGAGGTGGACCCAGCCGGTTTTACGCTTTGAGTGGTTTCTAGAGTGCAGAGGCTTCTCCAGATGTTGTTATAGGTATCTTGTCTATTCAGGCCATTGATTGTTATGCTCTTATTGTTCCGGGGACTTCTTTGTCTTATGTCACCCCATTTATTGCTTCAAGTTTTGGGATAGAACCCGAACAGCTTCATGAGCCATTCTCCATATCGACTCTGGTTAGTGATTCTATTACAGCCGCGCGAGTTTATAGGAATTATATTGTCGCGGTATGTGGTCATGTTACCACAGACAATCTTATCAAGCTTGGAATGGTGGATTTTGATGTGATTATCGGAATGGACTGGCTTTATTCGTGCTTTGCTTAATTTGACTGCCGAACGAGAGTCATGAGGCTCGAGTTCCCTAATAAGCCGATTATTAAGTGGAAGGGAAATGGTGTGGTGCCGAAGGGTAGGTTTATTTCTTACCTTAAGGCTTCTAAGATGATTAAGAAGGGGTGTATCTATTCATTTGGTCCTAGTGGCGGACACCACTTCAGAAGTGTCTACCCCCGAGTCCGTGCCAGTCGTGAATAAGTTTCTTAAAGTGTTTATGGACGAGCTTCCAGGGATTCTGCCAGATAGGGAGATTGATTTTGGGATTGACTTATTGCCAGATACGCAACCAATATCTATTCCACCGTACAGAATGGCGCCAGCAGAGTTAAGGGAGTTAAAGGAGTAGCTGAAGGATTTATTAGAAAAGGGGTTCATACAGCCAAGTGTGTCGCCGTGGGTTGCTCCGGTTCTTTTTGTTAGAAAGAAGGATGGGTCATTCCGGATGTGTATTGATTATCGGCAACTCAACAAGGTCACCATCAAGAATAAATATCCTTTACCACGGATAGATGATTTGTTCGATCAATTACAAGGTGCAAGGTTCTTCTCCAAAATTGATCTACGGTCCGGGTACCACCAATTGAAGATCAGAGAGCAAGATATTCCTAAGACAGCTTTCTGAACTTGCTATGGTCACTTTAAATTCTTGGTCATGTCCTTCGGGCTAACCAACGCCCCGGTAGCTTTCATGGATCTTATGAATCGGGTCTTCAAGCCATTTTTAGACTCCTTCGTGATTGTTTTCATTGATGACATCCTTGTTTATTCGCGGAGCCGGGAGGATCATGCCGATCACCTCAGGGCAGTTTTGCAGACTCTTCATCAGCACCAGTTGTATGCTAAATTTTTGAAATGTGAATTTTGGTTGGAGTCCATTACCTTTCTGGGTCATGTTGTCTCCAGTGAAGGGATTCAGGTGAATCCCCAGAAAATTACAGCAGTGAAAGATTGGCTTAGACCCACGACCCCGACGGAGATCCATAGCTTCTTGGGTTTAGCAGGGTATTATCGGAGGTTTGTGGAGGGATTCTCTACCCTCGCCTCCTTATTGACTAAGTTGACACAGAAAGCAGTTAAGTTCCAACGGTCCGATGTTTGTGAGAAAATTGTTTAGGAATTGAAGTCGAGATTGACCTTGTCGCCGATATTGACCTTACCGGAGGGCACAGAAGGATTTGTGGTTTATTGCGATGCCTCCAGGGTCGGTTTGGGGTGTGTGTTGATGCAACATGGGAAGGTTATATTGTATACTTCAAGGCAACTCAAGAATCACGAGAAGAATTATCCGACGCATGATTTAGAGCTTGCAGCAGTTGTGTTAGCCTTGAAAATATGGGGGCATTATCTTTATGGGGTCCATGTGGATGTGTTCTCAGACCACAAGAGTCTCCAATATTTGTCCAAGCATAAGGAGTTGAATTTAAGGCAGCGGCGGTGGTTAGAATTGCTCAATGATTGTGATATAAACATTTTGTACCACCCAAGGAAGGCGAATGTGGTGGCCGACGCTCTAAATCGGAAGTCTATGGGTAGTTTGGCTCATTTAGGAGCAGATCAGAGGCCCTTGGCTCGGGAGGATTATCAATTGGCCAGTCTAGGGGTTTGTATTTCGACCTCAGACACGGGGAATGTTATGGTGCATAGTAGAGCAGAATCATCACTTGTAGCAGAAGCCAAGGAAAAGTAGTTTATTGATCCAACATTGGCACAGATGAAGGAGGCAGTTTTGATTAACAAGACTTCGACATTTTCACTCAGCGGAGAGGATGGTATATTGTGATGTCAAGGTAGGCTATGTGTTCCAGATGTGGATAACCTTCGGGAGAGGGTAATGGTGGAGGATCATAACTCCAGGTATTCCGTACACCCAGGTTCTACAAAAATGTATCATGATCTCAAGGAAATTTATTGGTGGAACGGTATGAAGAGGGGTGTGGCAGACTTTGTATCTAAATGTCCGAATTGTCAGCAGGTAAAAGCTGAGCATCAGCAGCCCGGTGGGTTAACTCAGCTTATGGAAATACCAATGTGGAAATAGAGATGATCCACATGGATTTCGTACTAGGGTTACCTCTCACTCAGCGCAAGTTCGACTCAATTTGGGTAATAGTGGATTGACTCACCAAATCAGCTCACTTCTTGCCAGTCAAGTCCACCGATACTACATAATAGTATACTCAGGTGTATATTAAGGAAATAGTAAGGCTTCATGGCACTCCACTTTCTATTATCTCAGATCGAGGGTCCGAGTTCACAGCTAATTTTCGGAGAATGTTTAGCAACGTTTGGGTACTCAGGTGAATCTCCACGCGGTTTTCCACCCACAGACTGATGGTCAAGCGGAGCGGACTATTTAGATGCTTGAAGATATATTGCGGGCTTGTGTCTTGGATTTCAAAGGTAATTGGGATGATCACTTTCCACTTATAGAATTTGCTTACAATAACAGCTTTAATGCAAGTATTCGAATGGCCCCATTTGAGGCATTGTATGGAAGGAGGTGTAGGTCTCCGATTGGATGGTTCGAAGTAGGTGAAGCAGAATTGATAGGGCCAAATCTCGTGTACCAGGCTATGGAAAAGGTTAAAATCATTCAGGAGAGGATGAAAACTGCTCAGAGTCACCAGAAATCCTATGCGGACATTCGTCGAAGAGAATTGGAATTCCGAGTAGATGATTGGGTGTTGTTGAGGGTATCTCCTATGAAGGGAGTCATGCTATTTGGGAAGAAAGGGAAGTTGAGTCCTAGATATGTCGGGCCATATCGGATCACTCAAAGGATAGGGCAAGTGGCTTATAGGCTGGAATTACCCCCTGAAATGTCATTAGTGCACTCGGTGTTCCACGTGTCTATGTTAAAGAAAATGGTTGGAGATCAATCCACCATCGTGCCAGTTGAGACCATCGAGGTTAATGAAGGGTTATCTTATGAAGAAGTTCTGGTTGCTACTCTTGATAGGCAAGTCCGTAAATTGAGAAATAAGGAAATTTCTTCAGTTAAAGTATTATGGCGAAGTCAACGAGTTGAGGAAGCCACATGGGAAGCGGAAAATGAAATGAAGGAAAAATATCCCCACCTGTTTGAATAAGTCTAGTAGTAATCATGTGAACTCCTATCTCTAAGCAAACTGATGTTGTGTTCAAGTTGGTGCAAAGACACCCCATTTTTCCCTTAAATGCTTTACTATTGTAATTCCCCAAGTTGTGCAAGAGTTGTATGTGATTATTTGAGTCATGTGCAACCCCTTTTTTATAAATGAAAGCTTTGTAAAGACTCATATGATAAGTGAACGACTAATGGTAGTGTAGATTGGTAATGATTAATTGAAATGCATATAATATGTTGAAGTGGTTAAATTGTATGGGACTCGATGAAGTGACTAATTTATGTGCAAAATGTAACAAGTGATTGAATATGTGCAAGTGTTGAGGGAATGAATTGTATATCAGTTATAGGGATAACATGAATTGTATAATAGTACTTGGAAATATGTTATGGGGGCTATCTGACAGGTAGATAAGTCTAATTACAAAGGAAACTCTGGCGAAATTTTCTAAAAATATGGGAGTTAGTGAAAAAAATGGGAGTTTGCATATCATGTTTTCAAAACCAACTGATTTCCAAAATCCTCATTTGAGGACGAATAATTTTAAGTGGCGGAGGATGTAAGGCCTCGTGAAAAAGTTGTACTCAAAACCCAGTAGCTTGTAGTGCCAAGTTCCGAACCTTTGTACTGATCTAGCATTCAAAAATTAAAAATCAAAGTTCTTCAGAAAAGTGCTATTATGCAGTCCAAAGCAAATCAAGTATGCGGACCACATTCCTGCCACAAAGTGAGTTAGTGGTTTGGTGAAAATTAAGGTCAAAATGCGGTCCATTATGCGATCATATAACTGATATGCGGACCGCATTTCTATCGCAGATTGAGTCAGTGTGTTAGTCAAATTTAAGGTAAAAAATGCGATGTATTATGCGACCGCGGATCGGCTATGCGGATCGCATTTCTGCCGCAAACCCAAACAGAAATGTTCAGAGTTTTGGAGTACCTTTGTGGTCCATTCTGCGTACCGCATTTCCACTATGCGATCGCAAAGCGCGACCGCAAATCTGACTCGGACTCCTATTTTTCTAAATTTTAAACCCTACCCCTTCTTCAATAAAATACCCCAACCCCTCATTTTAACATATTTTCTGAACAAAACTAGAGAGAGGGAAGAGAGAATTCTTGAGAGAGAAATTCTTACCTTCATCAAGTTGATTTTCAAAGTCACCCAGGCCCGAAAATTTCAAGTAATTATCTTCATCATCATTCTTGCAGGTAAAATCCCCAACCCTTTTTATTGGTTTTCTGGTTTAAACAAAAAGGGGGATTCTCATGCATTGATTCTTGAAAATAAAGGTTGAAAACATACATGCATGTTCTTTAATACCTAAAATCTAATAAAAATAATTGGGTAGGAGTAAAGATTTGCAAAAGAGGGGTGATAACCTAAATAAGTTCGGGTAGTAATTGTGAACTTCAATTCTAAGATATATGTGTTAACTTCTGAACTAGATTGTTGGTACTAGGCTATTGGTGAGCTGAAGTAGAAGTAAAAAGGGAAATTCGATTCCATGTATGTATGGATAGCTTTAACCTTTGTAAGGTCACCTTGTTTGGTATACGAGTATTTGGTATGTGTTACCTATATGGACTATTTGTGAATTCTTATGATTAATATACCTTGAACGTTGTTGGTTAAGTTTCCCGATATAATGGTGTAAGTAAATGGCAACAAACTAAGTATGTGTGTGTGTGAATATGTTTATGTGGTAAGATCTGTGTAACAAATGATGGAAAAAAATCGTAATTGATGCAATTGAAACAACTGTGGTGATATCATATGTGACTTGTCATGGGAAATTATCGTTGTGACTTAAATTGTATATGGGCTATTATATATGATGGAAATGGTATTGATGGTTATGAAAATTCTTTGTGAATTGTTGTTGTTATGTGAAATGTGATTGTCCGGTGGGATAGGGTTACGCGCCGCAACACAAAGTAATAAGGTGTGGGTTGTGGTGATAAGGGTGGCCGAGGTAATAAGGGTGGAAAAGTGATCGAAATCACTATTGAAATGAAAATATGTGAAAGTTGTGAAATCATTGATGTGATGAAATAATGTTGAAAGGTGAAAAGGAGAGATTGTGAAACTTGTTTGGCTTTGGTTGTTCCTTTCATGTGCATTTGATCGTTGATTTTATTACTGTTTGTTACTTGTGTATTATTTGATTTTATTTGGGGTAAAGTTTGTTCATACATACCAGTACAATTCAAATGTACTGACGTTCCTTTTGCTGGGGGCGCTATGTTCGTGTTATGATTGTAGGTGGTTCTATAGCAGGTACTCCAGTCCACCGACAGTAGCACTCCTTCACTCCCCGTCAGATGAGTTGGTGAGCCCCTTTCCTCTCGGGGCCCTGCGTGGCTCATGCCGCTTTTATTCTTGGAGTCTTATTTTTGGTATTTGTGTAAGGTATAGCCGAAGCCTTATTACCGACAAGTATTGTAAAACTCTTTTATATCCCTAGAGGCTCCGTAGACAGGAAATATGGGTTATGTACTTATGTGTTTTGTATTTGGGCAGTATAACTTGTAAACCATGCTAAGTAACCATGTATGTTATGTATATTTCGTAAAAAGGTGTTTAAATTATAAATGGCTATTTCCCTTGAAATGAGTAATGAAAACACGAGGTAACACATGGGATAGGAAAGGTACCCAGGTCCGCTTGACTAGGGCTACCCGGTCGAGCGTTGGTCGTGTCCCTCGGTTTTGGTGCGTGACACTATAGAATATCCATGATACAATCATTTAGAAAATTCAATCCTTTGTTTATGACCCCGAGCTCAATTCTTCCTTTTAGCTTATACCGAAACCTTCTACGGCTGTATAATTGTCAACATATATGCTGCATGGATAATACTCCGAGCCCTTATGTGCGTTCATATCATAACCAACTCTGGATTATTGATCGAATAATTCCTTTCTTTCCATCTTAGCTTTCTTTAAGCGTAAGTTATTACTTTTCTTGGTCTTTTTGCCCCCTCGTTGCGTGCATACTTAGCTTATCTTAGTTCCCGCACATGCCAAAGTTTTCGTGCAACTTCAAATGATCTTGAATATTAATTTTGATTCTTCTTCCCGTTCAGTAGCCACGGTAGGTGCCACTTTCTCATAGAATGCGTACAATGTTGTTGTGAGACTATTGTTATAAGACCTTCCCTCTTTGGGTCACTAAGCTTAGGTTAAATCCTTCTTCCTTACTTCCTCAACTAGTCTTTCACTGTAGTACTTAGGGAGGATCCTCTGACTCTTGTAAAGTTGTAAGCTTGTTACATTGTATGCCTGACGGAATTTTTGATATTCTTCCTCGCCTATAATTACCTGTAGTTACTTATCTCCACGCCCTTGTGCTTGTGGGGTTGCTTCTGAATTAATGTTTTGACTGACTTCCCAGTGGTACTCTCTTTTATCCCCGTAACACTCATGCGGTATCTTTAACTACCCAACTCCTATTTGAATATATCTCAAGTATTATAATGACATTATTGCAAGGGTGAATTCTCCATGTTGGGTTTTCCTACATTTATCTTGCATGATCTATTGATTTATCTGTATTTCTTGTCTAGCCATGACTAGGCTTTTCTCGAATCAACTAGTAATTACTCGTCGACCCATTATTATATCCATATTCCGTGTAATCTCTCTTGGGTTATTTTTTTTGTCTAACTTACCTCTTGCACTGGCTCCTTATTTATCTATAACCTTCTGGGCAGGAACCCTTATATCCTTTTTCTGACGTCGTGCTTACATAACGTTTTGGAATCATAGCATATATGTAGGATTCAGATAAGTGCAATCTCATCCCTTTTTTATTTTTATCGCATTCTTCCTTTATCATTCCATATTCCCCCTTTTAGGGGAGTACTAAGGCTTGGAGCTACGACGAACTGCCTATAGATGTTTTTCCTCTCCATCTTTGGCATTATTTTGCATCATCAATGACCCTTACTCGCCTTGCGGTAATCCTTATGTACCAAGGATAACAAAATTCCTCACTTGCAATGGTGGCACTTAGTGTAACTGGCACATATAGTCCCTTAAGATTAACTTTGCTCACATTGCTTGCTTTAGGGAAGCGTTTTCCTGAATGACCATCCTCTGGATTCGTCATGGATCTTCTTCTGTTGTCCATTCTATTACTGCCGGAACGCAATCAGAAATTCTCATGGTGCTAACTATTGTCAAATCATCCTAATTCATTTTTAGTTTATCTTGTTCACCGGTCCATATTGATTTCCATTACTTTTGGGTTTAACTTTCCCTTCTATTGATCACATTAGAGTCGCGAACTTATTTCTCAAAATGAAGACGTGACTGTATGGCCTATATTATTTTGTTATCTTAAGACCTATCACCCCTCTTCCCTTTCTTCATTTGACTATAGATTCTGTAATACTGTCATCTTTTTGACCTACCGTTGTCATCGAAGTATCACAACTTACTCTTGATGCTTCATTAGCTCTCTTCTTACTTCTTGCTAACATTTCTGTCTATCACTTTATTCTTAAACTTTCAACAAGATATTCTTTCAGTTTTAGCTCTTCATGCTTCATTCATCGGCTCTTCGGATTGCTCAACCCCCTCACTCTACTAGGGACGAGAGTCGCACTAAGGTAATATTTATCCCTTCCAGGATTTCAGTACCTATCTTCAATTATTTTTTATCATGCTAGTATTCTCATCTAATTGTAATATTCTAGGGTGCCCACCAGGGTGTCTCACAAAGAGATATATTAGCACCTTCGTAATATTCTTCGGAAATGTCAACTAACGCAAACCATCTATTCCTCATTTTGTGTTATTCTAACCCCAGCCGGATCCTACTGTCCCGTCCTTCTCTTAAACCATATCCGCTATCTCCCATAGGGAATGACTGAGATTGGTGTGGCCAATTGTACATATCCCTGTTACAATTGAAGGTAACTAAAATTGTTTATATCTCTTTTCCCGAATTGTAGATAATGATCATCTTCACTAACTGAGTACCTTTTTCCCTTCTTCACCTTGCTTTTTTTACTGGTTGAAACTTGTCTCTACCTTCTGATTCCTTTATTCCTTTTAACCATAAGAGTGGATAGACATTCTTGCCTTAGGGATCCATATCAAGAAACTTACACATCTCAGTACATACATGATCTATTGAATACCTCATATTTATTCATCATAAGCATGCTACAAAAATCGAGTTCCTCTGACTCAACTCTTCCACAACTATACCTCTTACCAATCGTCTTTCTGGATGTAGGCATCATCGTATTATGAATAAGGTAGAAGTTCAGAATTTGAATTCCTATAAGTGAGCTCTACCACACGATCTAGAGTGAGAAGAAAGAGTGACAATCCTAAATGCCCCATAGCCTCTTACTTATAAGTGTGGTGCATGACACACCTATAAATAAGATTCTACTAGATACGGCTTGTAGATTCCCTAGGACAGAACTACTCTGATACTACTTTTGTCACAACCCAACTGATGGGCCGCGACGAGCACCCGATACCTTACAATAATGCACTTCAACATCATAAAAAATTAGTCGATATATGTAACGGTGTGTTCGATATGAAGATAGAATTAATTATATGAAGTTTTTCTAACTATCTGATACTCTCTAAGATTTAGAGACTACTCCGAATAGACTATCAGCGAAAATATAAGCGAAAAAAGTCATTTTTTCCTCTATTAATGAATTCCTTTTTGCGTTTAATTGCTAGAAAATGACTTATTTTCCAAAAAAGAAACAATGTGTCCCTAGTTCATATCAAAAACACCCAACATATTATCATACTCTAAATTTACCGTAGAGCTTTCCAATGGACAACTGAAACACAAATACATTGTTGAATTGTTTGTTCTCATAATAACACACTCTTTATTAAAGGATCGCAGTTATTTACAAAATTGATGCAAAAAAAAAAAAAATCTTACTATCAGAGTATCAGTAGTGTAACTTGTTATAGCAGATCAATACTTTATTATTTTTATCAAATTATCAATTAATACTTAATCATAAAATAAAATATCTATAAAATGCTAAGACTTCTTTTTGTTTTTCTTTCCTTATTGAGCATAGGTATTGATTAGTGAATAGGGGAAAAACGTGAAAAGAAAGGAAATTAAGTGAAAGAAGTGAAGCAAAAGAAGAAAAAGATTAAAAGAAAATGGAACTTGCTGCAGTTTGACTGGAAAAAAAAATGATGTCTATATATTAATTGTCAAAGCAATGGGCGGCATGCTTTTTTATTCTTCACGCCAAAGGACAAAGTTCATCATGCTGTTAAAGTTTATCTGACCTCCAAACCACAATTCTAAATGAAAAACATGGCCTTTTTTAATATATCAACGTGGATGGAATGAGAGCCAGCTTAAATTATGTGATTCTTATATAGTTTGAATAATATTTTGTGTTAATGTTGTATAATAGATAACTTCTAAATTTGGTTTTGCAGCAGTATTAGTACCAAGATCAAATACCCTGCAATCCCACCGATTAGGCGGATTCGAAAGGTGTTCTTTCCCTCTGTTTTTTAAAATAATAATGCAATGGTGTTTTGTGTTATTATGGTGGAATTATTGATGGCTAATGTTTTTTTTCTTTTTGGTGGTAGTGCAGCATTGGTTGTGCGATATTTTTTTTTTAAATGGTGTATATCTATGTATATATTTCGAACTCGATTTCTTTGTAAGAAAACTGAGTAGATATTGACAAGGAAAATACGCAAACAAGAAAAACTTATCGATAAATATAGTGTTGTGGCAAGCCATTATCTTGAAAACGATTTTGGCTTGACTGGGTGCAAATCATTAAGACCGATTGCTCCCCAAGGTTCCGCAGCATCTCCAATTACGTGCATTCGTTACTGGAAGTTTCGAGTTTGCACAAAACAATTACCCAGAATTCGGTTGAAGAAGAAGAGAGATGAACATGTTTTTTTTCCCCAGTGTTTTAAAACTTCACAAACAACTCCTAATATATATAAGATGCTAGAGTTGTTACAAGAAGGAGAATTTAATTTGGGGGTTATGAAATAAAAGATGTTACAGAATTCAAGTAGGAGTTACAAGAATTTGAGTAGCAGTTACAACAAATTAAATTATAGCTGCTACAAACGTTACACAATTCAATTCAAAAGTGAATGAATTTGGACATATTCTAGTAAGCATGTATTTGGCCACTTTTCTGGTAAGCTCAAAAAATGAAGAAATAAATTTTTGCAAAACCAGATTTGAATTAGGCCTCACGTATATCTTGTGCACAGGGGGAAGGGCAAATCAACCCGTTTTGCCTTCAAAACCAATTTCTCATTGCGTGAGACTACTCCCTTTTACTAGCTCTTTACAAGCCCAACCAAGAGAAGTTCAATATAAAGAAAAGGAAATGACTTTCCACAACCAATGAGTGACACTTTGTCTTTCACAAAAGACAAATAAGTAAAGAAGGAAAAGGGACCACAATAAAATCTTTGGCTTTGCATTATCAATATTAATAATAGTACCAACAATCCCCCACTAATGCAAAGGCAAAAATAGAATAAGAACAATTATGGGCAAAAAAAGGAACATGTACTTAAGTGTCAATATCTTTCGATTTGAATTGACACGTAGTAAAATTGAGGCAACAACTAATATTCACAAAGTGAATTACTCTTGAACTGAATGGACATTAGTTGAGACCCCCACAACACATACTATATCCTTAATTTTAATCAAACTCCACGATACAAACAAAGTGCTTTTATGGTCATGCACATACCTTGGGTCTCATGAGTGCTCTAGAAAGATATCCCAAGTCATTCATAACAGGCGACCGCACCTCTACACTTAGGTGATTCCATCAAGTCTATCTGCACATAGACCACCTTAAGGCTATAGAATCATTAAGAGAAAAATAAGCTCAGCCTTATAAAGCACTACCACACGCCATAGGATTAGAAAATGTAGTACATATTTAGGTCTCATATGGCTTCATTTGACCACAAACAGGTATCCACCATACTTCCTCAATCTATGGGCTTTAACCCCACCCCCCTCTACGTTTCAAGGATAACTCTCCTTGCCAAACCTTTGGTTAAAGGATTCGCCAAATTTCTTTCGGATCTTACATATTCGAAGGAAATAACACAATATTTTAATAATTATTTTACCGCATCATGTCTAATGCGGATATGTTTTTTCCCGATTGTACACACTATTTTTGGCAATTCCAATTGCCGTTTGCAAGTCACAATGTGGAGAAATAGTGAAGCTTGTCTTGCCCATATATAAAGGCACGTCTACCAATAAGTTTTTCAACCACTCGGCTACTTTTCCCGCCAACTCACGAGCAATGCATTCAGACTCCATAGTAGATCATGCTATATCAGTCTGTTTTGAAGACTTCCATGAAATAGCGTATACACGCAAAGTAAACACTTAACCACTGGTGGAGCTAACTTCATCATTGTTAGTAACCTAGTTTGCATCACAAAATCCTTCTAAAACATCAGGAAATTTATTAAAATGCAAACACCAATCCATTGTACCTCTAAAATACCTTAGCAAACAATGAAGAGCATTCTAGTGTTCACTACTAGAGTTGAGAGTATATCTACCCGATCTACTAACAATATAAGCATATCAAGTCGTGTACAATTCATGAGAAATATTACACTATCAATTATCTTAGCATATTCAGTTTGAGAAAACTAGATTCCTTATTCTTTTTCAAGTGTATGCTAGGATCATAAGGAGTTCTCACAGGTCCTTTTCAGTTTGAGAAAATTAGTTTCCTTATTATTGCATGTAAAATTGAAACAGTTAAAGCGATCAATGGACAATATAAATGAAGACTTTTTTGTATTGCTAGTTAATGAATCATGTGATGTATCACGCAAGGAGCAATTAGATATTGTCTTGCGACATGTTAATAGATGTGGATCTGTGGTGGAGCAATTTATTGGGATTGTTCATGTTCGTAATACTAATGCTTTATGTTTAAAGGAAGCAATTGTTGATTACCTTGCTCAACATTCTTTGAGTTTATCTTATGTGCGTGGACAGTGCTATGATGGAGCAAGCAACATGCAAGGGGATTTAGGTGGCCTCAAAACTTTGATTCAACAAGAAAGTAAATCCGCGTATTCCATTTATTGTTTTGCACACTAACTTCAATTGACTCTTGTTGTGATATTCAAAAAGTGTATTGAAGTGGGAGAACTTGTATTGTTAGTTTCTAATGTATTAAATATAGTGGGAGGTTCTTACAAACGTATGGATGAACTCAAGCAGAAAAAGTTCAAGATGCATTAGACGTGGGTGAACTTGAAACTAGTAGTGATTTGAATCAAGAACTTGGTCTTGCCAGAGCTGCCGATTCTCGTTGGGGTTCGTACTACAAATTTTTTAAGAACTTTATTTCTATGTTTGGCTCAATTATTGATGTTCTTGATACTATCATTGTTGATGCCCGGACTTTAGAAGAAAGAGCTAAGACAAAGAAATATCTTACTTGTCAACCATTTGAGGTTGATTTCATGTTGCACCTAATGAGAGATGTTTTAGAGATCACAAATGAGCTTAATACATCCTTACAAAAAAAGAAGCAAGATATTGCAAATGCTATTCTACTTGTTGAAGTGGCAAAGAAACAGTTGCAAAAGCTAAGAGAAAAAGAATGGGGTTTACTTATTGATAAAGTGTCTGCATTTTGTGCCAAGTATAATATTTTGATACCAAACTTTGATGACTTCTATGTTAACTTCGGAAGATCTCGACGTAAAGTTGCTGATTATACTATTTTACATCACTATCGTATTGATATATTTTTTAAGATTATTGATTGGCAAGTTCAAGAACTCAATGCTCGTTTTAATGAGGTGACAACGAACTTGCTTGTTGGAGTAGCTTGCTTAAATCAAGTTGATTCATTTTCCAATTTTGACATAAACAAGATATTGATGGTGTGAGCACGTGATTTTTGCCCTATATGAGAATTATTTCCAAAAATTCAAAAAATAAAATAGTTTTGCGTTGTGTGTGATTTCTGTGAATTTTTTGTTATTTGTTTGCATTTGTGTATGCATCCTTATTTGTTAAATAAATAAAAATACAAAAAAAAAATATGTTGCATTTGCATTTTGGATTTAAATCTAAATTAGGAGTAATTAAGTTTGTTTTACAAAAATAAAAAATCACAAAAATATGTATTTTTTGCATTTTAAGCGTTTAATGTTCAAATTGTGTGATTTTATTTTAATTGATGTTTAATTTTGTTGATAATCATTATTAGGAGTTGATTAGTAGTTTAGGTTGATTTTGGTTTTATTAATTTAATTTAGAATCTTTTAAGTGTAATGTTGGAGCAAATAAACGAAAAGAAGAGCAAAAAATATGAAAGAAAAATCGGATTGGGCCTCTTATCCTCATTTTGAACTCACCTGGCCCAAATGTCTTACAAGTCCAACCCAAAACCCGTCGGGTCAACCCGACCCGGCCTGCCCCATAACCCAAACAACCCCTCTCTTCATTTCATTTTTCATCCCCAAACCCTAACCTAAGCACACCCCCCCTCTTCTTCTTTTCCAAACACCCAAGCTCCACAACCATGGCTTCCTTCCACAGTCGACCGCCAACCTAGCGAGCACCTCCATCCCCGTCGTCCTTCTGCTCGTCACCACCAGCACCACGTCGTCACAAACCAACCTTCGAACACCATCGTTAACAACCAGTCGACCAACCTCTACCGGTCACAACGTCGACCGCCAAGTTGTCGCTGTTCATCCCAGCAACGACCACCTCGACGCTGCCCGGTGAGCTCGCCGGAAAACAAACCAGCCCCCTCCCCGTTGCCCAGCTCCCCCGTCGCCCAGCTTCCATTCCCGTCGAACCACCAAGCTCCTTCATCGACGACCAAACAGCCTTCGTCGAACCAGCTCCGACGTCCAGCCATGAACTTCAAACTT
>MU710452.1:4624-39237 GCA_026770625.1 Nicotiana glauca | reverse complement strand
TCTATCAAGTAAATCCTTTTTATTAGGAATAGGATATCTAATCCATTTTAAAACCTTATTAAGAGGTTTATAGTTAATAACTAATCTAGGAACTCCTCGTTCCTGTTCAGCATGCTTATTCACATAAAAAGCAGTACAAGACCATTTGGACTTGGAAGGTCTAATTAAACCTTTTTGCTATAAGGAATTAATTTCCTTTTTGCATAACTCTAAATACTCAGAAGTTAATATTAATGACATAGAAGACTTCCTTGCAAAATTGAAGGAAAGTGCTGAAGAATCTTCAGACAAGAAGGACAAAAAAGGAAAAGGAAAAGCATGAATGACTGAAGGCCCTGCAAATGAATTTATTATTATAATTGTATAAAAAAAATATAACCATTATTTAAAAATAAAAAATACAAATTTAATTTTGTAATAAATGATTATATAAGTGGTGAATTATATATAATGAATATGGAAAAAAGAAAAAAGATAGTATTAGTTTGTAGGATATAAAAAATAAAAAATAAATAGAAGATAATAATATAATATAGAAGAGAGAAGATTTGGTGTAAAAAATGGTATAATGTTTGCAGTAAATTTGGTGTTTCACCATTTTGGTGTGAAATTTGGTATTAGGGTTGGAGATGACCTAATAAGTAAGGGTATAATTGGAAAAATAGGAAACAATCCACCACACTAAATCGGTTGTTTAAAAAAAAGGTCTTTTCATTGTTCCGGAATAATGAATTTAACAATACAATATAAGCAATTTTAATGAAACAATCAAAACAAATATTATTTTGAGATAACAATACAATACGATACAATGCGAAATAGCCATCCAAACAAGTTGTTAATGCTAGAGTATATCTAAAATATATATACTAGGAATATATAACTAAAAAGAAATACAATAGAATTTCTAATACTCCCTCCATTTCAAATTAGATGAGTTACTTCCATTTTCAGTCTGTTCCAAAATAATTGACACACTTTTAAATTTGGAAATAATTCAACTTTAAATTCTTCATTTTATCCTTAATGAGAAACTTTTATAACCATACATATGTCATGGCTCCATAAAGCTTTTACCCTTTAAGCTTTTAACCACAAGTTTCAAAAGTCTTCTTCTTTTTTCTTAAATTTCGTGCCGAGTCAAACTACCTTATCTAAATTGAAACGGATGAAGTATCTAAGAAGGGAGAGTTAGCAGACAGTTGGACAACATGTTTGCATAGCATTTAGGGAGCACTAATGTCTTTTTGGTTTAATTTGCGCTTCCTCTTGGGAGTACCATCAACTTGCGTGTTTGAAGTTTGAACTCCATCATTTAAGGTCCAACAACCTAATACTCTTTTGTGACGTCAGGTGGACATGTGAAGAACCCAAGGGTTCATCCCTAGTTCATGGCACTATGATAACCAGAAATATGTTCATTTTCTCTCTCTTCGGTTTAGCATTAACAATATAGTAGCTCGCTTTCTAGAGGAGTCTAAATAGTATAAATCGGTCACGTACCATATGTAGCACGTGTACACACTCGTCATCCTGCATACATGGATTTCACATAACATAAATAGCACCATTTACCCAAATCCTAAGAGACACAAAGTTGGGCAAGATACTTAACTCAACTAGGCCAACTCAACCCTTGAATATATAGATTTTCCCTTAAAACTCACCTTCACACGGCTCAAATCTAACCAAAATTGACCTAACAATATCAAACAATCCAAGAGAAATCAATTATAATAAACAAAGCTTTGATCTTTCTACATTTCCCAAAAAGCCAACAAAAGTCAGCCTCGGACCCGCCCGATCAAAACCCGGGTCCAAGGGTAGATTTCGACTACCCATAACCTCACGATTCCATATATGATTTGTTTTTAAATGTCCAAATCGACTTTCAAAACTCAATTATTCATTTTTCAAAAAAAAAAACTTGACAAAATTTCCCAACTTTCCTATTTGATTCTCATAAATTTAATATTTTAATCGAAGATATAATCATGAAATATAGTTAAAAATTGATTAGAATCACTTACCCAATATTTATAGATGAAAATACCCTCTCCAAATCGCCTCCTACCGAGTTTAGGGTTCTAAAATATGAAAAATGAGACCTAAATCCCAAATTTTCTAACTTTTGTTCAGTGCAGATGCCGCAATTACGACACCGGGTTCAAAATTACGACACCAACAGACCAAGAGAGATCAGCACAAATGCGGCAATTGTGAACCCAATTCTCATGCGACCATAACCATCGCAAATACTAACTCATCTACCCAGCCCAAACTTCGCAATTGCGAATCATGTATCACAATTTTGACACATAAGACCCCCATTGTAACGACCAGACCGATCGTTTTGAGATCTAGCACGTTTTTTGGCGGTTTGAGTCCACGGTTAGCTTCACTTTAGGTATTACGACTTGCACGTATGGTCAAAATTGAATTTCGGGAAGTTCGGAGTTGATTTGGAAAGAGAATTCTCATTTCTGAAGTTTTAAGTTGGAAGAATTGACTAAGATTGAATTTTTGAGTAAACGACCTCTGAGTCGGGATTTTAAGGATCCAGTAGTTTCGTATAATGATTTTGGATTTGGGCGATGTCTGGATCGGGTTTTGAATGACCCGGGGCGATTCAGCGCCTATTGTGAAAGTTAGCATTTTTGGAAGAATTTCATAAATTAGGTTGAAGTACATTTCAATGTTATTGATGTTCGTTTGGATTTCGAGCCTAGAATAGCTCTGTACGGTGATTCTGGTATTGAGGCCGCATCCAGAAATGAATTCGGAGGTCCGTAGGTCATTTTAGAGTCATTTGGCTAAAGTTAGCAATTTAAAGGTTTTTGAGAAGTCTAACCGGCCGTGGACTTTTGATATCGGGATTAGATTCTGATTTCGAAAGTTGGAGTAGGTTCATAATGTCGAATATGACTTGTGTGCAAAATTTGAGGTCAATCGGACGAGATTTGATAGGTTTCGGCATCAAATATTAGTGTTTGAAGTTCTAAAGTTCATAAAGCTTGAATTGTAGTGTGATTCAATGATTTTAGAGTTGTGTGATGTGTTTTGAGGCCTTGAGCAGCTCCGTATTATATTTTGGAACTAGTTGGTATGATTGGACGGGGTCCGGGGAGCCTCGGGTGGATTCTGGGTGGTTAACAGGTTGAAATTTGAAGTTGAGGAAGAGCTGAAGTAGCTGAACATCTAGTGTAACCGCACCTACATGAAGAGGGCTTCAAATACGAGTCCGCAGGTGCGGGAAAGGACTCTCAAAGCGGATTTTGCTGGGGGGCGTGGACCGTAAATGCTGTCGATTTTCGCAGAAGTGGGACCGCACCTGCGCGTGTGGAGCAGCAGAAGCGGATGGGCGCCGCAGATGCAGAGTCGAGGGACTTGGTGGAAGGCCGCAGAAGCGCTAGATGGGCTGCACCTGCGGAACCGCAGAAGCAGTCAAGTGACCGCAGGTGCGAAAATCAAGGCTGGGCAGTGTCCTCTTTTAAAATGAGGGTTTGGCTCTATTTCATTTTATTTTCGCCCATGGGAGCCAATTTTGGAGCATATTGGAGTGCCATATTCATCAATCATAATGAGGGTAAGTGCATTTTTCACAATTTTGAGTTAAATACATGAGTTTATATAGAATTGAACATGAAAATTAGTAGAAATTGGGGTTTTGGTGGAAAAACTTAGAATCTTGTGTATTTGTATTTTTATCACGAATTTTGAACATGAAATTGAGAATAAATTATATATTTGAGTCCGTGATGTCATGAGCAAAGTTTATCTTCAAAAATATTCGGACCGGGCACGTAGGCCCGGGGGTGATTTATCGATTTTTCAAACGGAGTTGGGAATTGTCGTAAATAGGGTTATAATTATATTTGAGTATATATTAATGAGTTTGCATCATTATTGACTAGTTTTGCAGTGTTGGGCATCGGTTTAAGTCGTCAGGAAGGCTTGGAAGCCAGTTATGGAATTTCGGAGCGAAGTGAGTCTCCTTTCTAACCTTGTAAGATGGAATTAACCCCATAGGTGGACTAAATTATTATGTGCTTCTCATTGTGGGGACTACGTACACATGAGGTGATGAGAGTCCGTACGTAGTTACTAGCTATGCCTATGTCTGGGTAGTTTTAGGCTCACATCATGCCTTGTTAATATTGTTGTTAAATTATATTTATTGTTTCTCTTGAGAAGAAACGAGATTGAGTTAACTTATTAAATAATTTTGAAAGGAGTGGAGATCGAGGAAAAGTTGGGAACTTAAAAGCTTTCATTTGAAATTCATAATTTAAAAAGAAACGAGGAATACCTTAATAACTTAAGAAAGCTATGTGTAACCGCGTCGCATGTATGATCTGCGAGCGGGGTAATTATTTAAACCTATATACAACCATATCGCACGTATGATTCACGAGTGGGGTAACTCCCTAAATTTATATTTGACCGCGTCGCACGTATGATTCGCGAGCGGGATACTTCCTTCTACTACTCTCATGGGAGCAAGTCGATCGCCTCAGCAGGTTAATAGATGCATCTATGGTTCGCGCCATTCAACCCTCTGGCAGTGCACAATTTACTTTTATGTTGGATCGGGCCGTACGCTCGGCATTTGCTATATATATATATATATATATATATATATATATATATATATATATTAATTATCCTCATGGAATCGTGAATAATATTTGGCAAGAAGCCAGTGTATTTGGGATTTTCCCTGATTTGATTCATGATAACATCCTTGATGAAATCCACTATAGTCATATATATATAATCCGGTTACGGAGGGAACTTGCTAGCTGAGAGCTTGAGTAAAATTATAATGAGGGCAATTGTATCACGTACTTTATACTTATTTATTTTTATATATTTATTCACTTCATTACTATACCTGATGTTGTTGGACCACTAGTAAGTGTCGAAGTCTACCCCTCGTCACTACTTCTTCGAGGTTAGACTGGATACTTACTGGGTATGCTTTATTTTCGTACTCATACTACACTTGCTGTGCATTTTTGTTACACAGGCACATGTATGTCTAGTGTCCTGGTTGGGCACAACGACATGTGTAACGACCTTATCGGTCGTTTTGAGCTCTAGCACGTTGTTCAGCAGTTTGAAGCCATGAGCAACTTCATTTCAGGTATTATGACATGTACGCATGGTCAGAATTGAGTTCCGAGAAGTCCAAAGTTGATTTGGAAAGAGAATTCTCATTTCGAAAGCTTTAAATTGAGAGAATTGACTGAGATTGGATTTTTGAGTAAACGACCTTAGAATCGGGATTCGAAGGTTCCAGCAGGTTCGTATGATGATTTCGGACTTGGGTGTATGTCCGAATCGTGTTTGAAAGACCTGGGAATGTTTCAGCACCTAATATGGAAGTTAGCATTTTGGAGGAACTTCATAAGTTTGGGATGAAGTGAATTTCAGTGTTATCAATGTCCGTTTGGGATTTCGAGTCTGGGAATAGCTCCGTATGGTGATTTTGGTGTTGGGAGTGCGATCAGAAGTGAATTCGGAGGTCCGTGGGTCATTTTAGAGTCATTTGTCTATAGATAGAAATTTAAAAGTTTTTGAGGAGTTTGACCAGAAGTGGACTTTTTGATATCGGGGTCGGAATCCAATTCCGAAAGTTGGAGTAGGTCCGTAATGTTGAATGTGACATGTGTGCAAATTTTGATGTCAATAGGACGTGATTTGATAGGTTTCGACATCGAATGTAAAATTGGAATTTCTTAGTTTCGTTTGACTCGAATTGGGGTGTGATTTGTGTTTTTAGCATTGTTTGATGTGATTTGAGGCCTCGACTATCCGTGATACGTTTTGAGACTTGTCGGTATGTTCGGACGGGGTCCCAAGGGGCTCGGGTGAGTTTCGGGGTAATTTAGGACCATTTATAGGCCATTTTTAGCTGTTGGTGGCTACAGCCAACAACAGTATGTTAAGCGATCACGGGGAATTGGACGCGATAGCGATGAATAAAGTGGGAGAAAATAGTCAGTGATTCGCGATCTTCGAAGGCCTTTCACGATCGCATCGAAGAAAGTTTCTGCTGCACTAACTCGACTTTGAAAGCTTGTATCTCGTAATCTATAAGGAATTTGGAGATGATCTAAAAATAAAAGTTTTATCTCTTTGTGTCTAGTTTTCATAAAGTTAAACCATTTGGTATTTAGAGCTATGTACAAAACGTTATGAGTGGCACACTACAGCCTATCCGGAAAGAGTTTGGATATTACGAAGAAGAAATTTGTATTGCACAGAGCTGATTTTGGAAGATTATATATTGTAATATATAAAAAACCTGGGAGATTAGAAAAGCATGAAAGTTTTAGTCCTTGGAGTCTAGTTTTCAAAATGTTAAACCGTTTGCAATTCGGAGTTTTATACAAAAAGTTATGATCATTATACTAGAGACTGTTTGGAAGAGCTGGGCATTTGTTCTTCGCGATCGCAAAGCATTTCCCGTGATCGCGAAGGGAAAATTTTGGGCTGAGAAATATCGTCCTTCGCGATTGCGAAGCATTTTCTACGATCGCGAAGAGTAAATACCTGAACAGAAGCTATATTTCAAGGTTTCAACCATTTTAAACATATTTGGAGCTATGGAGCTTGGATTGAAGCGATTTTTGAAGCGATTTTCACTATATGGATTGGGGTAAGTGTTCTATATCCGAAAGTAATCATACTTCATGATTCTATGGTTATATTCATCGTTTATTTCGAATTTAAATAGAAGAAATCAAGATTTTTGCAAAACTTTTCAAGAACGAAAATTCAAGATTTGGAGGTCAAGTTGTTATCGGAATTTGGTAAAATTGGTATGATTAAACTCGTAACGGAATGGGTTATTGAATTTTGTGAGTTTTTCAAAATCCGGGCACGTGGGCCCGAGGGTGATTTTGTCTACTTTTTGAATGGAGTTAGGAATTTATCTAAATTTAATTGTTGTGAGTGTTAGAGTATATATTTATGGATTTTCTCATTTATTGGCTAGTTTTGGAACATTGTGCATCGATTTGAGTCGTCAAAAGGGCTTGGAAGCCGGTTTTGGAACTTCCGAGCGAGGTGAGTCTCCTTTCTAACCTTGTAAGAGGGAATTGTCCTCATAGGTGAATTAATTGCATATGTGATGCTATTTGCAGGGGCTACGTACGCACGAGATGACGAGAGTCCATGTGTAGCTATAATTATGTTTATGTCCGGGTTGTCTAGGACCCAAAAGCATGCTTTACTTTTAATACTTGTGACCTTATTGTTAGTTTAAATTGCTTAAATCATATCGAAGTGGCAAATGACTTTCTAAAAGAGTTAAACTTCATTTTCTTGACTTGTAAAAGAGAAATTTACACCTCCTTGAATAATAGTCTTGATTGACTGTTAAAAATATGTGTTTCTGTGTGTACCTGTGTCGCATATATGATTTGCGAGTAGGGTGATTGTTTATTTATATCTGACCGCGTCGCATGTATGATTCGCGAGCGGGGTAATAGATGCATCTATGGTTTGTGCCATTCGACCCTCTGGCAGTGCACAATTTAAATATTGTTGGATCGGGTCGTACGTCCTCGGCATGAATTGTGCATGCTTGTATTGCTTGCCTTGAAATTTATTAAAGTTAATATTACTTCTTTCTGGCTTGAGAATATATGTACAATTGATGAAAAAGGAAATTGGAAATTTTCATAATAAAGAAGGAATTGTTTACTTGCTTCACTCTATTGAATTACATTCATGTTCATGTAAAGTATCGACTTGTTATATTACTAATGTATTATCATTGGACCACTAGTAAGTGTCGAAGTCGACATCTCGTCTCTACTCCTTCGAGATTAGGCGGGATACTTACTGAGTACACATTGTTTTGTTACTCATACTACACTTGTTGTGTATTTTGTTGCACAGGTTCAGGTGTGGCTAGCGGCTTAGTGGCATAGCGGCATGGTTGATACCGAGACTTAGGTGAGCTGCATCTATCGAGACAGATCGCAGAATCTCTTTTAGAGTATTGTGCTGTATTTTCATTTCTATCCACCTTATATTCCGGACAGTTACTGTATTTTATTTTATTCCCTAGTAACTACTCATGCATTTGTGACACCGGGTTCTGGGATGATTATGGGGTATTTTATATTGATCTTTTGACTTTCATATTTAATTTGAAATGAGTATCTTTTACTAGTAGAATTGAATGAAAATTAGAGTTTTCACAATTATTTAACCGAGAATTTAATTAAGTATTTATTGTTGGCTTGCCTGACAGTGGTATCTGGTGCCATCACGACCCATAGTGCATTTTGGGTCGTGATAACATGGTATCAGAGCACTAGGTTCCCGTAGGACTCACGAATCATGAGCAAGTCTAGTAGAGTCTCGTGAATCGGTATGGAGACGCCTGTACTTATCTTCGGAAGGCTAAAAGGCTGTTAGGGGCACTTTCCTTCTTGATTTCCTCATCGTGCGACTTGATTCCTTTGAGGCTTATGCCTTTATTTCCTTCCTATTCAATCTTATGTAACGTGGATTGCTTATTATAAATCAAGAATTGGGAAATTTTAAAGTACTACAGAGGTGGTGCAGGATGCTTCTCCTGGCGTAGCTGATTTGACTATTGTCGTCGTTTTGTGGAAGAATATTCTGTCGTTTCAGCTCAGTAGTCGTACTTATGAGAGCTCTGAGGCTAGGCACCAGTTGCCATGATATTTATGAATGGTTGTCATGCAGTATTGATGTGATGGTAGGATGCTTGCCTACGTGTTGGGGCAGTTGAGGGGAGGTTTACGCAGTGTATGATTTAGAGATTCGGT
The DNA here is from genome assembly GCA_026770625.1 of Nicotiana glauca. Classification (NCBI taxonomy): domain Eukaryota; kingdom Viridiplantae; phylum Streptophyta; class Magnoliopsida; order Solanales; family Solanaceae; genus Nicotiana; species Nicotiana glauca. The sequence goes on along the minus strand of MU710452.1, from coordinate 30,424 downwards.
ATTTTATTCCCGGCGGGAGAAAAGCAATCGAACTAAGAATGTTCAAATTTGGGTTGATGGAGTAATGATGCTTGGTATTTTCAAACGTGGAAGAATTTTCATCTGTGATGAGGTGTCATTGTCCTTGTTGAATGTACAAAGTTCGCTGGTGTTAAGACCTTCTACAATTCGCCCTTGGGGTAGGATATTGTAAGATATTATTGGAGAAGCGGTTGTTAGAGATTGCAGGGTGCGGTGGTTTAGGATTGAATATGTATTTCTAATGCCGACGACTTGAGAGAGATGATTCTTCGGGAAGGTTTAAAAGTTAGTAGCGGTCTATTGGTTTAAGTGCTATCGAGATAGATTTTGATCTAAGGTATTAACTGAGCAACAACGGATGGGGAAGGACGTGTAGGAAGTGGCACGCGGTGGTTAAACTTTTAGAAAGCCAGGTGTAAAAAGTGGAGGTCGAGTAGTTTTTTAAAGAAGTGAGTCTGCCCAAGGTGGGAGAGTGACAGAGTAGTATGTGGATTCAGTGGTAGGATAATTACACACCTGGAGAAGAGGTCTAGAGTGATTTGGGATTCGGGGTGGTTAGTGACTGGTTCTACGAACTTAATTTGAAATATCGGCTATTATTCGGTGGGATATTTGATATGACGAAAATGAGATGCTTGATAAGAAGGAGGGTGCAACATAACTTTGAATTGGGAGATATTGTCGCACATTTAGTTGATCTACACGAGGAGTGAATGGGCTTGTGCAGCTAGTGAATAAGCACGGGCTCAGGTGGGTTATCTCATGTGAGCAGATCAACAGTCGCGTGGTTGGAGAAGCTTTTGCGAAGAATCCTACTGGCTATATGGTAAAGAGATCGGACATGTGAATATGGTTAATGATTCAGAGTATTCATAAATGGTTTTATAGAAAGATTCCAAGGAGCTTGGCGGGTTGGTTGTGCTAGATCATGTCAATAATGAAGAAAGAATCTTGTTGGATTCCAGAGTTGCGTAATGGTAGCTTCAAGCTAAGTGGGAGAGTCCACCGTCTACGATTTGCTTGTATGATTATCTTCTTGTGAAGTTCAGGTTATCGGTGTACTAGTAAGTTATTTCGGCTAAGGAAAGAGAACATCAATAGTAATTTGAGCAAAGGAGTTGATGAATGTGTTCTATAATTGGCATCATCGATTCATGTTCGAGCTTTGGGAAGACTCAGGAATTATGCTTCGCGTAAAAGTGAATTGCAAGGAAGGTATGAGGTGGTTCGTGGGATTTGAGACAACAGGGTCTCATGTTACAAGGCCACTCGAGATGAGTGCGGGTTGAGTGTGTTCTGTGTTGAAGGAAGTTATTATTGTTCTAAGGCAATTAAGGATAAATTGGAAGAGGTTGGATTGGTTAGCCATGATTGAATTGTCATATTAGTGGCAGTGATCAGTTCCTTCAGCGCAATTAAGTTATGCAAGTGATTTTTGATGGCACGTGTGAGGCTTGTCGGCCATCGTAATTGAATTAATTCGAAAGTATTCTAGTATTATGGCCTGCTATGTGTAGGCTGATCTCGGAAAGGGCTATGGTGGTTTAGGCCACTACTTGACGAATTGCATCTTCTACGATTGTGAGAATTCACTCATGTGTTGCTATGGTTCTCTTAGAATGAGTTAAGTAAAAATCTTCCATGTGAGGGAGTGTTTACCATGTTAGTGGTTCAAGAGTTCTGATGAAATTCTTGTACTATCGTATGCTGGCTTGTTAGGTGCAGTGAGCGGTATGGAATTTGAAAGTGAGGATCAAGGTTGCGGTTTGGTATTGACAATGATGTCACTAGCTCGGATGAGCATGCAAGGATTTTTTAAATGATTAGAGTAAGCTAGCATTATCTTTGGCGTCACCTAGAATCGCTGTTTTGTGAGAGAGGCTTTGCATCTTGGTTATCGATTCTTGATCTTTTTTTAGCATTAGTGCAGCCAATAACCTGGATGTACATGCTTGTAATCTGTTATGGAAGATCGTGGGAACGTGTCCCACGAAAAGATTGTATAAGTGTGGAAGGTAGTCACTTGATTGATTGGAGAATGAAACCAAGTATGAAGATTATGGCGATATGGTTAATTTGAGGATTTATGCCTGGAGGGCATTCGATTTATTGGGTTGTGGACCGTGGAGGATTACTTCGGTTATGATGGTTGTTCTTGTGTGTTATGGGGAAAAGGAGTTATTATGGACCCAGAAAAGATTATTTGCCTAGTTCGGCATGATCAGAATCGGCTTGAGGTTAGTGGATGGATTTAAATATTAATATGGGCTCTATATCAGGCCGAATGTGTTTGTTTCAACATAGCTCTCCTTATGGAGGAATATTCAGACGTTGGATTTTAATTCATTATCAGCTACTTCATGTAATGCTATATTATGCCGTGTGAGTTGCGAAACGGCCTGGTAAATTTTTTATGTGTTGAAGTTCCATGTAGCGATATTGTTATGTGAGCAGGATGGATCTTTAGTTCTGAAACATAAATCGCACCTCAGCTGTGCTTGAGTTTGTTAGCTTGTGGAGCTATATGTCCCCTCAGGGATGGTATTATGCACTTAGTGTGCTTGTGACCGATATTCAGTATGTTGTTGTAATGAGCAATATAGCTCGATGTGTATCTCCTTATGTGAATTTTATGTGTGGATCGGGGGGCATGCCGCCATGGGTATGTTTTTTGGATTGGGTTGTACACCCAACAGTGTAATGATAATTATGGTCCCTTATATTCTATTCTATGTGTTTTGTTTCCCATTTTCTGAGGAAAGTTCATGTTAGTTGCGTGATTTGATTAGTCCCTTCCAGAGTTTATTTTCCTTATGTATCGCGTTCGAGTTGGTAGCTTATTGGCACGTTACGGCATCATGTGAGATTTCTAGTCATGTCAGGGGTGACTTGTTGCTTGAGCAGTTCGTACTGGGTGAGACAAGTTTATTGGATCTAGGATCAGTTCAATCGGATTTTATGAAGTATATCAAAGAGCAGAGATCATTATTTGGTTTAAAATGAGGTAATGTCCTTATCAGGAGTGTAGCCTCAATGATTTGTTGACTCAGCAGTTGGTTATGAATCTCTACATGTCTCTTCCGTCATGGCAGTATTAAAAGAGTTGGAACAAGACTTAAATGTATCATGAGGTGCCTTGTGAGCATCAGATTGGGGGAAAGTCAGCTATTATGGTCAGGTAATGTTATTATGGTCCCGTGAATGATGTGGTGCATAGTGTGAATTCAGCAAAGGTATGTAATCTTGTATCGGTGCATCATGTGGTGATTGATACGATGTTCATATGTTGAAAGCAAGGCCTGGCTGAGAATTTCAGATGTTGAAACTGAGCTCTAAGGCTCATTTGTTTGAATAAAAGAGAATATCTTTGGATTTGCTCGAGCTAATGTGATCAACTGAGTTGTGGTAGCACGAGTAGGTGCACAAGGTGTTTAACTGTTATTTAAGACAACTCCAGCGCAGTTCTTAGCACGTTCGAGGACGAATGTATGTTTAAGTGGGAGAGAATGTAATGACCCGACCGATCGTTTTGAGATCCAGCACATTGTTTAGCAGTTTGAGGCCATGGGCAACTTCATTTCAGGTATTATGACTTGTACGCATGGTCGGAATTGGATTTCGGGAAGTTCGGAGTTGATTCGGAAAGAGAATTCTCATTTCAGAAGCTTTAAGTTGAGAGAATCGACTATTGGATTTTTGAGTAAATGACCTCGAAATCGGGATTTGAAGATTCCAGCAGGTTTGTATGATGATTTAGGACTTGGTCATATGTCCGGATTGGGTTTTGGAAGACCTGAGAACGTTTCGGCACCTAATGTGGAAGTTAGCATTTTGGAGGAACTTCATAAGTTTGGGTTGAAGTGTATTTCAGTGTTATCAATATCCATTTGGGATTCCGAGTCTGGGAATAGCTCCGAATGGTGATCCTAGTGTTGGGAGCACGATCAGAAGTGAATTCGGAGGTCCGTGGGTCATTTTGGAGTCATTTGGGTATAGATAGAAATTTGAAGGTTTTTGAGGAGTTTGACCGGAAGTGGACTTTTCGATATCAAGGTCGGAATCCAACTCCGGAAGTTGGAGTAGGTTCGGATTGTCGAATGTGACATGTGTCCAAAATTTGATATCAATCGAACGTGATTTGATAGGTTTCGACATCGAATGTAGAAATTGGAATTTCTTAGTTTCATTAGACTCGAGTTGTGGCGTGATTCGTGTTTTTAGCATTGTTTGATGTGATTTGAGGCCTCAACTAAGTCTGTGATACATTTTGAGACTTGTCGATATGTTCGGTCGGGGTCCCGAGGGGCTCGTGTGAGTTTCGGGGTGATTTCGTACCATTTCTAGGCCATTTTTAGCTGCAGGTTTTTGGCTACATCAGTATGCTACATGATCGCGGGGAATTGGATGCGATAGCGATGAGTAAAGTAGGAGAAAATGGCCAGTGATTCGCGATCGCAGAAGGCCTGTCGCGATCGCGTAGAAGAAAGTTTCTGCTGCACTGACCCGACTTTGAAAGCTTGTATCTCGCAATCTATAAGAAATTTGGAGACGATATAAAAATGAAAGTTTTAGACCTTTGTGTCTAGTTTTCATAAAGTTAAAACATTTTGTATTTGGAGATGTGTACAAAAAGTTATGAGTGATATACTACAGCCTATCCGGGAAGAGTTTGGAAATTGCAAAAAAGAAATTTGTGTTGCATAGGGCTGACTTTGGAAGCTTAGATATTGTAATATATTAGGAACTGGGAGATAAGAAAAGCATGAAAGTTGTAGTCCTTGGAGTTTAGTTTTCAAAATGTTAAACCATTTGCAATTCGAAGTTTTTTACAAAATGTTATGACCATTATACTAGAGACTGTCTGGAAGAGCTGGACATTTCTTCTTTGCGATCGCAAAGCATTTCCCATGATTGCGAAGGGAAAATTTTGGGTTGATAAATGTTGAGCTTTGCGATTGCGAAGCATTTTCTGCGATCGCGATGAGTAAATACCCAGACAAAACCTATATTTCGAGGTTCCATCCATTTTTAAGATATTTGGAGCTATGGAGCTCGGATTGAAGCGATGTTTGAGGCAATTTTCACCATATGGATTGGAGTAAATGTTCTATATCCGAAAGTAATTATAATTCATGATTATATGGTTATATTCATCATTTATTTCGGATTTAAATGGAAGAAATCAAGATTTTTGCAAAACTTCTCAAGAAAGAAAATTCAAGATTTTGAAGTCAAGTTTTTATCGGAATTTGGTAAACTTGGTATGATTGAACTCGTATCGGAATGGGTTATCGAATTTTATGAGTTTTTTGGAATCCGGGCACGTGGCCCCGAGGGCAATTTTGTCAAATTTTCTAACGGAGTTAGGAATTTATCTAAATTGAATTGTTGTGAGTATTAGAGTATATATTTATGGAATTTCTCATTTATTGGCTAGTTTTGGAGCGTTGTACATCGATTAGAGTCGTCAGAAGGTCTTGGAAGCCGGTTTTGGAACTCGGAGCGAGGTGAGTCTCCTTTCTAACCTTATAAGAGGGAATTGTCCCCATATGTGAATTAATTGCATATATGCTGCTATTTTCGGGGGCTACGTACGCACGAGGTGACGAGAGTCCGTGTGTAGCTACTATTATGTTTATGTCCGGGTAGTCTAGGACCCAAAAACATGCTTTACTTGTAATACTTGTAACCTTATTTTTAGTTTAAATTGCTTAAATCATATCGAAGTGGCAAATATTTTCATAAAAGAGTTCAACTTCATTTTCTTGACTTGTAAAAGAGAAATTTACACCTCCTTGAATAATAGTCTTGATTGACTGTTAAAAATGTGTGTTTCTGTGTGTACCTGCATCACATGTATGATTCACGAGCAGGGTGATTGTTTATTTATATTTGACCACGTCGTATGTATGATTCGCGAGCGAGGTAATAGATGCACCTATGGTTCGCACCATTCGACCCTCTGGCAGTGCACAATTTAAATATTGTTGGATTGGGCCGTACGTCCTCGGCATGAATTGCGCATTCTTGTATTCCTTGAACTTTATTGAAGTTGATATAGCTTCTTCCCGGCTTTAGAATATATTTTAATTGATGAAAAAGGAAATTGGAAAATTTCATAATAAAGAAGAAATTGTTTACTTGCTTCACTCTATTGAATTACATTCATATTTATGTAAGTCCTTGATTTGTTATATTACTGATGTATCATCATTGGATCAGTAGTAAGTGTCGAAGTCGACCTCTCGTCTCTACTTATTCGATATTAGGCTGAATACTTACTGAGTACACATTATTTTCGTACTCATACTACACTTGTTGTGCATTTTGTTGCACATGTTCAAATGTGGCTAGTGGCTTAGTGGCATAGCGGCATGGTTTGTACGGAGATTTAGGTGAGCCACATCTATTGAGACGGCCCGCAGCCCGTATAGTCTCCTTTAGAGTATTGTGTTGTATTTTCATTTCTGTCCACCTTGTATTCCAGACAGTTACTATATTTTATTTTATTCCCTAGTAACTACTCATGCACTTGTGACACCGAGTTCTAGGATGATTATGGGGTATTTTGTATCGATCTCTTGACTTTTATATTTAATTTGAAATGAGTATCTTTTACTAGTAAAATTGAAGTAAAATCATAGTTTTCACAATTATTTAACTTAGAATTTAATTAAGTATTTATGGTTGGCTTAGCTGACAATGATGTCCAGCGCCATCACGACCCATAGTGCATTTTGGGTCGTGGCAACATACTTGATACAGAGACTTAGGTGAGCGGCATCTCTCGAGATGACCCGCAGCCAGCAGAGTCTCTTTCAGAGTATTGTATTTTTTTCTCTATCCAATTTGTATTCTGAACAGTTATTGTATTACATTTTACTTCCTAGAAATTTCTCATGCACTTATGACACCGGATTTTGGGATGTATCTGTGATTATTCAGTGCTGAAATTTTTTCTAAAGACATCATTATTTACTCGATGAAGTTCATTATTCATGGTTTAATTTTAGGAAAAGAAATGATTTCAAAATTTCTAAAATGAGAATTTAATTAACTTCTTGGTGTTGGCTTTCCTGACAGTGGTGTCCAGCCCCATCACGACCTTTAATGGAATTTGGGTTGTTACAACATGATATCAGAGCACTAGGTTCACTTAGGTCACACAAGTCATGAGCTAGTCTAGTAGAGTCTTGCGGATCGGTGCGGAGACGTATGTACTTATCTTCGAGAGGCCACATAGCTATTAGGATCACTTCCCTTCTTGATTCCTCATTGTGCGATTTGATTCCTTTGAGGCTTGTGCCTTTGTTTCTTTCCTACTGTAACGATCCAACCGGTGATTTTGATAATTAATGCCCTGATCCCCTATTAACTGTTTCCCATTATCTTTTTCTGTTATTGTGACTTGTCGGGATGATTCCTTTTGAGTTTCGGAGTGTTTTGGGACACTTAGTCCCTAAATGAGAGCTTAAGCCTTAGAATTTGGACCATAGGCGGAAGAGTGTGAGGACGACACCGGAATGGAATTTTGTCAATTTCGTTAGCTTCGTTGGGTGATTTTGGACTTAGGGGCGTGTCAGGATTGTGTTTTTGAGGTCCATCACTCATTTAGTCTTGAAATGACGAAAGTTGAATTTTTAGAGTTTCGGGCCAATAGTTGAAAATTTGATATCAGGGTCAGAATTTGATTTCGGAAGTTGGAGTAGGTCCGTAGTGTTGAATATGACTTGTGTGATAAATTTGGGGTCAATCGGGCATGGTTTGGTTAGTTTTGACATAGGTTGTAGAATTTTAAAGTTTCAGGGAGGGTGATTTGTGTTTTTAGCGTTGTTTGATATGATTTGAGAGCTCGACTAAGTTCATATGGTGTTTTAGAATTGGTTGGTAAGTTTGGTTGAGGTCCTAGGGGCCTCAGGTGAGTTTCGGGTGCTTAACGGATTGGTTTGGGACTTATGCAAATTTGCTGAAGTTGCTACACATGTTGTTTTCGCACCTGCACATTTTGGACTATAGGTGCGGAGCCGCAGAAGCGGCTAAGGAACCGAGATGCGGATTTGGGCCTTGTCAGCTGGGATCGCAGGTGCGACCCAGTGCTCGTAGGTGCGGCCTAGTGCTCACAGATGTGACCCCAGCTCATTTAAGTGGATTTCGCACCTGCGATGATTTTTTCGAAGGTGCGGGACCGCAGATGCAGTTCTAGGAGCGCAGAATCGTAAATCACAGGGCAGAAAAGAGAGAATTTGAGGGTTTGAGTTCATAACTCCAAAATTTGATTGAGAGCTTGGTAGAAGGCGAAATTTAAAGGGATTTTCGAAGCAAGTTTGTGGGTAATGATTCCTAACTCCATTTGTATTATATCCCATTAATATAAGCTTGATTTCATCATTTAATTTCGGATTTGGGGTGAAAAAATGGGAAAATTTGAGAAAATTTTTTAGGCCGAATTTTGGGATTTTGATATCGTATTTGAATGCATTTGGTAAGGTTAGACTGTAAGTGAATTGGTGTTCATAATTTGTGACTCTTACCCGATTTCGAGACGTGGGCCCGGAGATGATTTTTGGGCGTTTTCCTATTTTCTTGCCTTAGCTTTGATTTCATTCGCTAAATTAGTTGCTTGTAGCTATATTTACGTTATGTAATTGATTTGGTTAGATTTGGGACACTCGGAGTTGGACACTCGTGGCAAGAGCGTGATTTCAGATTGGTTTGAGCTTAGTTCGAGGTAAGTGGTTTGCCTAACCTTGTGTGGGAGAACTCCCCTTAGGATTTGGTACTGTTTGATATATGAGCGCTGTGTCGTAAGGTAACAAGTGCGTACACATGCTATTTGTTGAAAAACCCCATTTTCATTAAGTAAATAGTTGTTTTTCCTTTAATTGAGCAACACTAGTATATGTAACTATCCTATTTAGCTTAGGAAAGCATGCCTATGTGCCTTAACTGTCTTAACTGCCTATCTGAACTTTGTTCAACATGTTTACTGAAAATTACCTATTTTTCTCTGATATGAACTTAGTCGAAACTATAGAATTCCTTTCTTAAACTGTTGTTTATGTTGATTGAGTTGCATATTTACTTTAGGACTACAGAACGGTATTTCGAGACATCCCCGACACGTTTATGTTTGGGCTACGGGACGGTATACCGGAAGATCCTCCTGTACTGCATATTTACTTTGGGATTACGAAATGACATTCCGGGAGATCCCCCAGCATTGTACATTTGCTTTGGGACTAAGAAATGGTATTCCGGGAGATCCCCATGCACATTTATATTTGGGACTATGGCACGGTATCCCGGAAGATCTCCTGTTGCTATCTTCGTGTACTGAGTTATTTTTTCCTATGATTTCATTCTCGTTGATTGCCAGTATTTATCTTTACTCTGATATTACATACTGTATTGTCTTATTATACATATATACCATTAGGTCCCTGACGTGATCTCATCACTACTCGATCGAGGTTAAGTTTGGCACTTACTAGGTACCGCTGTGGTGTACTCATGCTCTTTCCTGCACATGTTTTTCGTGTGCAGATCCAGGTACTTCTTCCCAACCATATTTCCAGTGAGGCAAAGCGATTTTAGAGACTTCGAGGTATATTTGTCGCGTTCGCAGATCTAGGAGTCCCTCTCTACTCTTCCTTAAGTTAAAGACTTTCTTGTATTTTCTTCATTGATAATCTTTGGAGTTTAGGAGCCTTATTTACTTCGGTAGCTTGTGACTCATGATATTTCGTGTTTTGGGAGCATTTATGTTCAGTTGGAGAGTGATTATTGTATATGTCGAGCGGCATCTAATCTTCTTAATTAAATTTACCTATTAAATTGTTAGTTTTTCATGATTTCGTTTCATTTCCGCGAAACTCTAGGCTTACCTAGTTGTAGAGATTAGGTACTATCATGACGGTTGATGGAGGGAGAACTTTAGTTGTGACAAGTTGGCATCAGAGCTCTAGTTTCATAGGAGTCGTAAGTCACAAGCTGGTTTATTAGAGTCTTGCGGATTGGTACGAAGACATTTTTACTTATCTTCGGGAGGCTATGGAACTATTAGGAAAATTCCACTTTATTTGATTCCTTGTCGTGCGAGATTATTGACCTTTGAATTCTAAACTTCTGTCTTCTATTCTCTCACAGATGGTGAGGAAACGTGCTACCAGAGATGACTAGGCATCCACGCCCCTTGCTAGAGTTGCTAGAGGTCGGGGTTGAGGTAGAGGCCGAGGACGCGCACGTGGTGCAGCCAGAGCACCTGCACGAGCTGCTACAGAGTAGCTACCAGTAGCTCCAGTCGGAGCCCAGACACCTGATACTACTACTACTACTACTACTACTACTACTACTACTACTACTACTACTACTCCAGTTCTCCGGGAGGCCCTTGCACAGTTTGTGAGCGTGTACAACACTCTAGCTCAGGCAGGGTTGATTCCCTCTAATGCGGCAGTATCTCAGGCCAGTGGAGGAGCACAGACTCCCGCCGCCCGTACCCCAGAGCAGCGGGTTCAGATCGATCAGATCCCAGAAGTTATACCGATACCGCATGTAGCCCCAGCTCAGCCCGAGGGTAGGGCAACAACTTCAGAGGAGGAGTTACGGAGGCTTGCGAGGCACAAAAAGTACGACCCTCCTATATTCAGTGGTCTAGCATTAGAGGATGCTGAGTTCCACCGTATCCTCCACACTATGGGTATAGTAGAGTCGAGTGGGCTCTTTTTTCACTGCATTCTAGCTTCGAGGGGAAGCCTATCACTGGTGGCGTACTTTTGAGTTGGACAGCCCAGTTGAGGAAACTTCCCTTACATGGACCCAATTCTCAAATATGTTTTTAAGGGAGTATGTCCCTCAGAGCCTCAGGGACGCATGTCACGCGGAGTTTGAGCATTTGTGCCAGGGTACTATGACTGTTTCGGAGTATGTTGTCCATTTTAGTGACTTGGCTAGACATGCACCGACCTTGCTCATTCCTAGCATCAGATCTCTCATGGCCCGGGAGTTAGATATGGATATCACCTATCAGAAGGTGGTGAGTATTGCAAGGAGAGTATAGGGCATGGTTATTTGGGATAGGGAAGAGAGAGAGACCAAGAGGTCTCGAGAATTGGGCCATTATTTTGGTGCCCGTGCCCCAGCTACAATTCGTCATGGTAGGGGTTATGTGAGTCGCCCTATTCTTTTAGCTCTTCCAGCAGCCAGCGGTATTCCAGCTCCTCCTAGACATTAGGAGCCTTATTATGCACCTCTAGTATCTAGTGCGCATCCTGCACGGAGTGCTTTTAGCGGTCAGTCCAGCAGACCTGGCCCGAGCCAGTCACAACCACCATGTCCTCCCAGAGCTTTGTTTGAGTGTGGCGACCCACGCCATGTGGTAAGTTATTGCCACAGGCTTATGAGGGGTGCACCTCCACATACTTCTCAGCTACAGCGTGCTCCACAAGTTTCCCAAGCTATGATTACAGCACCAGCTATCGCCCCACCTACCCAGCCAACTAGAGGTGGAGGTTGGGGAGGTAGAGGTCACCCTAGAGGGGGAGGCTAGGTCAGATACTATGCTCTTCCTGCCCGTACAGAGGCTATTGCTTCCGATTCTGTCATATAATTGTTGTTCCGATTTGTCATATAGATGCATCGGTTCTATTCAATCCAGGCTCCACTTATTCCTATCTGTCCTCTTATTTTGCCCCGCATTTGGGTGTATCTCGTGATTCTTTTGAGTTCTCCTATTTATGTGTCTACTCTTGTGGTAGATTCTCTTGTTGTGGATCGCGTTTATAGGTCATATTTGATTGCCCTTAGTAGTTTTGAGACCAAAGCCGATTTATTATTGCTCACCATGGTAGATTTTGATGATATCTTGGGCATGGACTGGTTGTCGCTCCCATTATGCTATTCTTGATTGTCACGTGACGCTGGCTATGTCAGGTTTACCATGAGTAGAGTGGAGGGGTACTTCATATTACACTCTCAGTAGAGTTATTTCATTTCTTAAAGCTCAGCAAATGGCTAAGAAGGGGTGTGCCGCGTATATAGCTAATATAAGAGATGTCAGTATTAATACCCCTACTTTTGATTCTCAGTATTAATACCCCTACTTTTGATTCAGTCCTAGTAGTGAGGGATTTCCCTAATGTGTTTCCAGCTGACCTTCCGAGCATGCCGCCCATAGAGATATTGATTTGTTACCGGGCACTCAGCTCATCTCTATTCCTCCTTATCGTATGGCCCTTCCTAAGTAGAAGGAGTTGAAGGAACAATTACAGGAATTTCTTGATAAGGGTTTTATTCGGCCCAGTGTATCACCTTGGGGTGCTTCTGTCTTATTTGTGAAGAAAAAGGATGGTTCTATGTGTATGTGCATTGATTATCACCAGTTGAACAAAGTTACAATGAAGAATCGATATCCTTTGCCTCGTATTGATGACCTGTTTGATCAGTTACATCGTGCTCGAGTGTTTTCTAAGATTGATTTATGTTTAGGTTATCATCAATTAAAGAGTCGAGAGCCAGATATCCTGAAGACTGCTTTCAGGACTCGGTATGGTCATTACGAGTTCATGGTTATGTCATTTAGGCTGACCAATGCCCAGTCGCATTACATTTGATGCATAGTGTATTCCGACAATATCTTGATTCGTTCTTCATTTTCTTTATTGATGACATTCTGGTGTACTCCCGGAGTGGGGAAGATCATGAGCAGCACCTGACGACAGTGCTTTGGACCTTGAGAGAAAAGAAATTATATGCAAAGTTCTCAAAGTGTGAGTTCTGGTTAGATTCCGTGGCATTCTTGGGTTATATGTTATATAGTGAAGGGATCAAGGTGGATCCGAAGAAAGTCGAAGTAGTGCAGAGTTGGCCCAGACCATCCTCAGCTACAGAGATCCGTAATTTTCTTAGCTTAGCAGGTTATTATAATCGATTTGTTGAGGGGTTCTCATCTATTACATCACCTATGACCAGACTAACCCAGAAGGGTGCTCCGTTCAGGTGGACGGGAAAGTGTGAGGAGAGCTTTCAAAAGCTCAAGACAACTTTGACTACAGCCCCGGTATTGATATTGCCTATAGGTTCCGGGTCTTATATAGTCTATTATGATGCAACACGAGTTGGCCTCGGTGCGATGTTGATGTAGGACTGTAGGGTGATTGCCTACGTGTCCAGATAGTTGAAGGTGGAAAAAAAGAACTACCATGTGCACGACCTTGAGTTAGTTACTATTGTTCATGCCTTGAAGATTTGGAGGCACTATTTGTATGGTGTTCCTTGTGAGATCTATACTGATCACCGTAGTTTGCAACATCTGTTCAAGCAGAAGGGTCTTAATTTGCGACAGAGGAGGTGGTTAGAGCTGCTTAAGGATTATGATATCACTATTTTATACCACTCGGGAAAGGCCAATATGGTGGCCGATGCTTTGAGTCACATGACAGAGAATATGGGAAGTTTGGCTTATCTGCCTGCAGTAGAGAGGCCCATGGCATTAGATGTTCAAGCCTTAGACAACCAACTTGTGAGATTGGATATTTCTGAGCCTAGCCGAGTATTGGCATGTGTGGTCTTTCGGTCTTCTCTTTATGATTGTATCAGGGAGAGTCAGCATGATGACCCCCATCTAGTTGTCCTGAAGGACATGGTTCAGTACAGTGATGCTAAGGAGGTCCTATTGGGGATGATGGTGCATTGAGGATGCAGGGTAGGATATGTGTGCCTAATGTGGATGGTTTGCCTGAGTTGATTCTTCTAGAGGGTCACAGCTCGCAATACTCTATTCATCCGGGTGCCACGAAGATGTATCAGGACTTGAGGCAACATTATTAGTGGCGTAGAATGAAGAAGGACATAGTGGAACATGTTGCTCGGTGCCTAAATTGCCAGAAGGTGAAGTATGAGCATCACCAATCGGGTGGATTTCTTTAAAAGATGGAGATTGTGGAGTGGAAATGGGAGCGGATCACTATGGATTTTGTTTGTTAGACTCCCATGGACTCAGCGGAAGTTTGATGCAGTTTGGGTGATTGTAGATAGGTTGACCAAGTGAGCTCATTTCCTTCCTGTGATGACTACCTATTCTTCCGAGCAGCAGGCTTGAGTTTATATCCGTGGGATTGTCAGAATTCATGGCATGCCGGTATCTATCATCTTTGACCGGGGCAAGCAATTTACATCACAATTTTGGAGAGTCGTATAGCATGAGTTGGGTACTCGAGTGGAGTTGAGAACATCATTTTAGCCCTAGACAGACGGACAGTCTGAGAACACTATTCAAATTCTTAAGGATATGCTCCGTGCGTGTGTGATAGAGTTTGGAGGTTCTTGAGATAAGTTTTTGCCACTTGCGAAGTTTGCTTACAACAACAGTTATAGTCCAACATTCAGATGGCACCGTATGAGGCTTTGTATGGTAGACAGTGTAAATCCCTAATGGGTTGGTCTGAGCCAGGCGAGGCTAGATTACTGGGCATAGACTTAGTTCAAGACGCTTTGGATAAGGTTAAGGTGATTCATGATAGACTATGCACAGCCCAGTCCAGACAAAAGAGTTATGCGGACCGGAAGGTTCACGATGTTTCATTTATGGTTGGAGAGAGGGTCTTGCTTCGAGTTTCTCCTATGAAGAGCGTTATGAGATTTGGAAATAGGGGCAAGTTGATCCCAAGGTTTATTGGTCCCTTTAAGGTGTTGCGACGTGTTGGCGAGGTTGCTTATTAGCTTGCCTTACATCCTAGTTTGGCAGGAGTTCATCCGGTATTTCATATTTCAATGCTTCGGAGGTATCACGGTGATCTGTCTCACGTTTTGGATTTCAACTCAGTCTAGCTGGACAAGGATATACCTTATGTTGAGGAGCCAATTACTATATTGGACAGGCAGGTTCGAAGGCTGTGGTCAAAGAATATTGCATTAGTGAAGGTTTAGTGGCAGGGTCAGCCGGTCGAGAAGGCGACTTGGGAGACAGAGCAGGATATGCGCTAGCTGTTATTCTCATCTTTTTACCACTTCAGTTATGTCTCTATGCTCATTCGAGGACAAATGAATGTTTTAAAAGAGGGGGGATGTAATGACCTGGCCAGTCATTTTGGGAATTAACGCCCCGATTCCCAATTAACTTCTTCCCCATTAGCTTTTTCTGCTATTGTGACTTATCGGGATGATTCGTTTAGAGTTTCGAAGTGTTTTGGATCACTTAGTCCCTAAATGAGAGCTTAAGCCTTAGAATTTGGACCATAGTCAGAACAGTGTGAGGATGACTCTGAAATGGAATTCTGTCAATTCCGTTATATCTTTTAGATGATTTTGGACTCAGAGGCGTGTCCGGATTGTGTTTTTGAGGCCCGTAGCTCATTTAGGCTTGAAATGGCGAAAGTTGAATTTTTGGAGTTTCAGGCCGATAGTGGAAACTTTGATATCAGGGTCGTAATCTGATTCCAAAAGTTGGAATAGGTCCGTAGTGTTGAATATGACTTGTGTACAAAATTTGGGGTCAATCGGACGTGGTTTGGTTGGTATCGGCATCAATTGTAGAATTTTGAAGTTTCAAGTCCCTTAAGTTTTGATTGGAGGGTAATTTGTGCATTTAGCATTGTTTAATGTGATTTAAAGGCTCGACTAAGTTCATATGATGTTTTAGGATTGGTTGGTATGTTTGATTGAGGTCCCGGGGGCCTCGGGTGAGTTTCAAGTGCTTAACAGATTAGTTTGGGACTTATTCAAATTTGCTGAAGTTGCTGCACTTGTTGTTTTCACACCTGCGCATATTGGACTGCAGATGCGGAATTGGGCCTTGTCAGCTGGGATCACAGGTGATGTGGATGGTCCACATAAGCGGAAGCGCAGAAGCGGGCTCACAGGTGCGGCCCAAGGCTCGCAGATGCGGCCGCAACCTATTTAAGTGGATTTCATACCTGCGATGATTCTTCCGTAGGTACGGGACCGCAGATGCGGTCCTAGGAGCGCAGAAGTGGAAATCGCCGGGCAAAAAAGAGAGAATTCGAGGGTTTGAGTTCATAACTCCAAAATTTGATTGAGAGCTTGGTAGAAGGCGAAATTTGGAGAGATTTTTGGAGGAAGTTTGTGGGTAATGATTCCTAACTCCTTTTTTATTATATCCCATTAATCTAAGCTTAATTTCATCATTTAATTTTGGACTTGGGGTGAAAATTTGGGAAAATTTTAGAAAAGTTCTTAGGCCGAATTTTGGGATTTTGATCGAGATTTTGGTATCGGATTTGAGTAAATTTGATATGGTTGGACTCGTGAGTGAATGGGTGTTCATAATTTGTGGCTTTTAAATGATTCTGAGACATGGGCCCAGAGGATTTTTGGGCTTTTTTTTTTATTTTCTTGCCTTACCTTTGATTTCATTAGCTAAATTAGTTGGTTGTAGCTATATTTACATTATGTATAATTTATTTGGTTAGATATCGGCTCGAAGTTGGATACTCGCTGCAAGAGCATGATTTCTGATCGATTTGAGCTTGGTTCGAGGTAAGTGGCTTGCCTAACCTTGTGTGGGGGAACTCCCCTTAGGATTTGGTACTGTTTGATATATGAGCACTGTGTACGTGAGGTGACGAGTGCGTGCACATGCTATTTGTTGAAAACCCTCGTTTTCATTAAGCAACTAGTTGTTTTTCCTTTAATTGAGCAACACTAGTATACGTAAATATCCTGTTTAGCTTAGGAAAGCATGCCTACGTGCCTTAACTATCTTAACTGCCTATCTGAACTCTGTGCGGCATGTTTAGTGAAAATTACCTATTTTTCTCTGATATGAACTTAGTAGAAACTATAGAATTCCTTGCTGAAACTGATGTTTATGTTGATTGAGTTGCATTTCACTTTGGGACCGTGGAACGATATTCCGAGAGATCTGCCACGCCCCGAACCTGGGGAGGCGTGGCTGGCATCCGGTGTCGTGCTGGCCTGAGCGTACCACTCTGTAACTCATGATCGTTCGACCAAAAACTAGAACATATATAGGTCGAGTTAACTAGACTTATTCCTTTGTAACTATCGTTGGTCAACATGGCCACAACTCCTAATGCATAAATATAAGTGGGCAACACTGTATTAATAAATTGTCGTTCTTAAAATATGAATACATATGGGCCGGCAAGGCCTCTGACATACTGTACAAAATGAATCCTTGTCTATAAAGCCTTTAAGATATATTGACATCAAATGGGACAGGGTACCAGCCTACCCGTAAGTCTGTAGGAAAATTCTGACACGATGACTCATAGACTCGGCTGCACTCTGAATGAGGTAGAGTCTTATCGATCCTTCGATGAATACAAATCTCGTCTACTATGAGGGCTCGTCAAATTGATTATCTATACCTGTAGGCATGAATGCATTGTCCCCAATAAAAGGGCATCAGTACGAATAATGTACCGAGTATGTAAGTCACATAAATAAGTACATAAAATAAATGGAAGAAATATAGAGTAAATGACTCAACCTGTAAGTCTAGATAACTCTGTAAATCATGGAACACTTATAGTGTCATGCATATGCATATGAATGTCATGTCGTGTATAGGTAAATGTGTTCATAACATCATCAAGCCTATGAGGGAATCCCATAATATCATCTCGGCAACTGTGGGCAAAATCATCAACGTATACCGGCTGATCAGGTGGTGGTGCGTATATTGTCACACCCCCTTTTTTCCTTCTTGCAGAGAAAGTCCGGGTTTCGACATTCACGGGGAATCAACTCATTTCCTTTTGGGAATTGGGTGTTTTGAAGAGTCGCCACCTAACGGTTTATGGTGCGTTAGGGCACCTAAAGTAATTAACTCATGTAACTAGTTGCATTACAAGATATTAGGGTAAGGGCTCAAAATAACCTTGAGGGGAAGGTGTTAGGCACCCCTTATGGTCCACAACGGTGGGTCTCGGCGAACTTATATGAATCAGTCATTTTGAACAAGTAAGCAGTCTCAACACATATTTGCAAATAAAGGTATGTTTTCATATTCTAAATACATGTACAATTCAGGTAATGGGAGCCTGAGAGAGATTTGAACAATTTACACATGTATATGTAAATAGAAGAAAGTTTATAAAATTTAAACACATATGGAATAGGGAAAGCGAAGTCCTAGGTTGATTAGCTTACGGGATCATACCCATGCAATGCCCGGTAATCACTCCTCAATGAGGGGCTACATATGCCATTAGCGTGTAGTCATCATATCCTTTTACTACCCATTACCTACCCATTAATGGTTATATGAGCGAGTTTAATTAACGACCTCTAAGCGTGCTGCTACCCGTCCCTTTCTTATGATCCTGGAGGAATTTGGGACCCCCTAAATCTGGACGGTTCTAGATAGCCTAAGGTTTATAAAAAGGCAAAAATCTAGGCCACAGGCAAATAACATATAGGACAAACAAATAAGGACATACACTTAGAAGGCTCACATTTTACCTCCGCATGTATATAGGCAGTCAAACAACACGTCTAAACACAACTTTTTCAAAAGAAGTTCAGAAATCCTAAAAACATTATATCATAAAAATAGAACATGCAACGTTGTTGTTTTAGGGAAGTAGCAGGATCCTAACCAGTTTGCCTACTAGTTTTACAACTTGTTAAACCAGGATAATTTCACATATAGACAATGCTGGTTTCATGATTATTTATCGCCCCAAGGCTTGCCTAAGGGCATATATGTAGTCACATTTCTGACAAAAAACATTTTTAAGTCCTTTATCCTACAGGCATACTTTCTATTAAATAACACGACGTTGAGGACTATTAAAGAAACGAGTAAGATAATTGATTAACTGATTCAGAACCTATAGGCATGATTTCTACGATTAAGGCTGATTTTAAATCCTATAGGCATGATTTCTATGCTTAAAGTTAATTTTTAATCCTATAGGCATGATGTCTAATTATATATAAGGTGAAGCAAGCAGAATTTATTTGATCAAAGCAAAACCCCTATAGGCATGTTATCTAACAAACACACTTGAGCAAAATGAACCCTATAGACATGTTATCTACCCATCTTTACCCACAGTATACAACTACCCTCCCTTTTCACTAGTCACTCCACTATCTGTTTACAAATAATCATTACAAACCAATGAATGGATAAAAATTACATAAATAGGATAGAAATTAAGCTATAGGGAGCCTGAAGTAGGCCCAAAGCAAATCCTAGTGTACCAGGCCTTCACTAGTCTCAAATGCCTAAGATTTCATAGCCTAATTCATGTCCGGGTGTGTCAGAGTTCCCTAAGGATCTCAAGGATCTCGGACAGGGCTCACACCTAGACCTTTCTCAAATAAGAACTGATTTATGTGCAGTGTGAAAGTGCCAGCCCTGATATGCCAGATTTTAAAGAGATCTCAAGGGTTTCTAAGCAGTACACATACCAGAGGGGCAGGACTTAGTAATCTAAGAGTAAGTGAGAGTGCATAATGATGTGAAGGAGTTTGGTAAACAGTATAAAGAAAGGTCTTAGGAGGAAAAAGATTTTCTGAAATCAGTACTAATTTAGTGATAAAAACAGTTTGAGAAAGTATGGAAAACAATTTGCACTCAGAACACAAGCCACAGAACAAACAACTTCGGAAAATACTTTGACAAACAGTTTCCACACAAGGAAAAAGGGGTTGGGAACAGATAGAATACATGTTAATGGATCACATAAACAACAGGATGGATATGGTTCTTAAAGGGTTATACAGAACTAATATGTTAGATAGAATGCAGGTCATTGAAACCTGAAGCAAGGATCACAGCAGAAACATGTTGAGGACATATAAACAACACAACTACAGTTACCCTAGGCAGACTAGATAACTTAGCAGGAGTAAGGCAGAACAGGCAAGGACTTAAATGAACATGCTAGGCAAGTATTAACAAGTGTGGGCACGATAATTACACAAAAGAAAAAAAGCAGAGTCCAGGGATGCTAGATGAACAGTAGTCTAGCTACACATGAAAGACATGTTAAACAAGATAGTGAACAGACAAGTAAGGTGGAGACATACTAATTACATATTTGAATAAGGAAGTATTTGGCATGCTAGGTGAACAGTAAACAGAAGTAGGAATGAACTCAGGATTGATGAACTAAGACAGTAAGTAAACATATAGGTTTGGATTCTGAAATTTAATCAGAAGCATACCAGTTAGAGAAAGAAAACACAAGATGTAAGACAGATGTTGCACAATTTCCAGCCTTGGCTTGCAACCGGCTAGAATAACAAAGATCACAAGTAGCAGAGAGAGCAGAAAGAGCTTTTTAGAGAGTAAAAGTAGTGGTTTATGAACTAATGTTCGTGTACCAGAAGTTAAAATAAGAGAGTTTATATAATAGTTTAGGAGTAGAGCAAATAAGGTAAAGTAAACAATAATCAGCAATTAAGGAACTTCAGAATCAATCACACAAAGATTCATCATAGTCTTCTCCTTTAATTAAGGAGAACTAGCCAACGGTAATGACAGGTACTAATTAAGGCAAAAGGTTCAATCAGACTGAGTAAAGAAATAAAAATCAGAGGCCTTATTAAGGAAAAGAGTTCAAATCAAACTAAAAATAAAGAACTTCAGAATAAAATAGGCAAGGGTTTAGTGTAAAAAATCAGCAAGTATCACAGACAATTCAAATAGGGCAAGAAAGGAATAGTCAGGGCTTAACAAATAGGTCTTAACGAAACAAATTGACAAATCAAGAATCCAAATCAATCACTGGTTTAAGGAGAGAAATATAGGTTTAGCACGAATAGCCAGAATGAATATAGACATATAGAATCAGTAGGGAATTAAACCAAGAACCTTAATAGAGGCACAATTTGATAAAAAATCACAAGACATCAAATTAAGCTAAAGAAAAATCACAGGAACCAAAGCATAGAACGAAATCGGTGCACAAGTAACCTGGACAAAATCAAAATCAAAGTAAATGTCGAAAAATTAGGGTTTTTAGCATAAACAAGTTAGGGTTAAAGCAAACTTTATGAAATCGGTTAAAAAACACAAGAAATAGAATATTAAACACTCAAAATTATCAAATGTTTTGGAGAAAGAAATTTTCGGTAAACCCTAGTTTATAAAAATGGATAACCATTCGAGAATCAGAAGGCTTTCATAAAAACCGGTGAAATAAGTCCAAACTGTCTTAGATCTGAGAAGTTCAAAGGAAGAAATTAAGGTTTCGAGAAGAGAAACACATAGATGAAGAAGTAGGCTTAGAAATCCATAGGTTTAAAGCGAAATAGGAAGATCTTACTCGAAATCGAACTGGAACAGCCTGAGACAGGCAAGAAAGGGCCATAGGTATAAGTGGACTGACCTTTGTTCCTCGAGGACCTTAGAGATGGAAATACCAGCATAGGCCAGTCCATTAGAGGTCGGATGGTGGTGACAAATCACCATGAACGGCATCAAATGAGTGACGATGATGGTGAATTAGGGTTAGGTTTTCTGAGTGCATTTGAGAGAAGAGAGGAACAAATGATGGTGGTGAGATGAGAGGAAAATGAGGGGCTTGGGGGGAGTTCATTAGGGTTTAATTTAGGTAAGGGGGATTTGTAACGTTGATCAAAATGATCAACGGCCAGGATTTAGCAAGAATTGGGTCGGGTAGATAATGGGTTTGGGCTGCGCAAATTTTGGGCCTGGTTTAATTTGAAATTGGGGTTAAAATTGGGCTAGGTATTTAAGCTAAATTTAAAAATAAGGGGGGAATTTGTTAAATACCCTATTTCATTGATAAAACAATTTTAAAAATATAACTAATATGCTGTAAAAAATAATTTTTGTGGCTGGAAATATTACTTAATGTTATAAATATATTATATTATGGATGTTCATTTAGTACTCCGTTGTAAATAAGCTTCATGAAGAAGCTTATCCATATGGGACTCCTCCGTAAATATGTTTATCTATTTAGTACTCTATTGGAAATAAGCCTCCTGAAGAAGTTTATCACTTCGGTACCTGATTATGGATAAACATTACTCTCGGTAGAAGATTATTCATACCGGGTATAATAAGTTTATCCTTTCAGTATCCGGTTATGGATAAACATTACCCCCGGTAGAAGATTATCCATATTGGGTATAATAAGCTTATCCTATCGATACACCGTTATGGATAAACACTACCTCCGGTAGAAGATTATCCATACCGGGTATAATGAGCTTATCCTTTCAGTACTCCGTTATGGATAAAAATTACTCTTAGTATAAGATTATCCATATCTAGTATAGTAGCAGCTTACACAACATCTTGTAGTAGCTTACACAACAGCTTGTAGTAGCAGCTTACACAACAACTTATAGTAGCTTACACAGCAGGTTGTAGTAGCAACTTACACATCAACTTCCTTTCTTCTATAAATAGAAGAGTTTTCAGTTCATTATGTACATCAATTTGAATTCGAATAATATATCAGTTTCTCTCTATACCTGTCTTTATATTACAGTCTTTATTTTATAACACGTTATCAGCACGAGACTCTGCTATCTCGAGCAAATACTTTAAAAGTATCTGAGGTACGAACTTTCTTTTTCTATATAATGTCAAATCTTTCTAAACTTAAATTTGTAGCCCTGGATATATCGGGCAAAAGCTACATGTCTTGGGTTCTTGATGCTGAAATTCATCTTGATGTGATGGGTCTGGCAGACACCATCAAGGATAAAAATCAGGCATCAAACCAAGACCGTGCCAAAGCAATAATATTCCTGCGCCATCACCTTGATGAGGGCCTAAAAATGGAATATCTTACTGTTAAAGATCCAGTCATACTGGGGAATAATTTGACAGATAGATATGACCACCTGAAGATGGTCGTTCTTCCATAGGCACGTTATGATTGGACTCATATAAGGCTACAAGATTTTAAATCTATCAGTAAGTATAATTCTGCTATGTTCATTATTATTTCCCAATTAAAATTATGTGGTGATAATATGACCGATCATGATATGTTGGAGAAAACTTTCACCACTTTTCATGCCTCGAATATGCTCCTGCAGCAGCAATATCGAGAGATGAGATTTAAAAAGTATTCTTAACTTATCTCACATCTTCTTATAGCCGAGCAACATAATGGGCTATTAATGAAAACCATGAAAGCTGACCTACTGGTTCTTGTCCATTCCCTGAAGTGAATGAGACGAACTTCCACCAAGCTAGACGTGGAAGAGGTAGTGGCCCCAGTTGTGGTCATGGCCGTGGTCGGGGAAGAAACTCTAATCATGGTAATAATAATGCACCAAAGAATCCTCCTCACCACCAGCAGTGGAAAAGGAAGGAACAAAAGCCTGAAGCAGTGCAATCACCAAATGCAGAGAGTGCATGCTATAGATGTGGAGGCAAAGGGCACTGGTCACGTACTTGTCGTACGCCAAAACACCTGGTTGAGCTTTATCAAGCCTCCCTAAAGAAGACTGAGAAAAATATTGAAGCAAATTTTATTTCTGAAGATAATTTAGACTTCATGCATTTGGATGTAGCTGATTACTTTGCACTCCCAGAAAGAGAAACAAGTCATGTAATCGGTAGTAAATATGTAGAAATATAAATATTTTAATTTTTGTTATTTGGTTATGTACATAAATAAAAGTTATGATTTGATAATGATGTTGACTATAATATATCTTATTTATGTCATTTTGAAGAATATGGATAACTTTATTAGATCAACTTAAACTCTAGCAGAGTTTGCAAGAAATATACAACCACCAGAAGTGGTTATATTTCGTATATCTCATTGTAATTATATTTTGTTAACCACCAAAAGTGGTATATGCTATGATCACCAGAAATGATAATTTAGGCTTTCTATGTTTACAATTGAAGATAAGCTACATCAATATTAAATGCAAGCCTCGATTTGCTCCTGAAGTAGTAAATATTTTAAAAGAGGTTGAGGCATCACATTTGATGTGATTAATGCGCATTCAGATAATTATGTTCGATTTTCCTGAAGGATGAGAACTTTTGATAATAATAATCCATTCCCTGAAGTAATGTGACAATATTAATAAATCTGGTAAATATGAACGCGCTCTTAATGTAAATATATTACAATTCACCTCCAGAAGAGGTAATATAATTGAGAGCTCAATATTTCATATTTTAAATTTGCTCCTGAAGAAGTAATACAATTGAAATTGCCTCTTGAAGTAGGAAAATATTATGAAGAGGAGTTTTCTTGTGCTTAAACAATTGTTTATTTGATTGTGATTTTCTCTTATGATACCAGAAGTATCTGAGCAATATTTGATGGTACAAAATGTATCAACAACTCCTAAAGAGCTAACTGTTTTNTATCATATTGAGACTATAAATGATTGAAAGATTGAAAATCTTCATGTTTCCACAATCATAGGGGGTAAAATAATATATATATGAGAAGATACCCGCATTATTCTTCAATTTATACTACATTATGTATCACGGTAAACCGAAAGTTTACTAATACAAAAGTAACCATAGTAAATCAGAAGTTTACTAATGCAAAAGTTTATGTCATAGTAAACCAGAATTTTATTAAGAGATAGCACATGCCATGATAAACTTGAAGTTTTTATTTGCCATTTTTAAATGAGCTATTTAAGAATTTAGATAAGCATATGCTGAAAAACTAAAAGATTCTTCAAGAATTCTCCTGTGTTGCTTGTTCTCATAATAAATTGATTATACCAGTTAAAGTTGGGACTAAGACCCCTGATTCTGAAATATATAAAAGGTGAATATGGGCTCATTCACCTATCATGTGAACCACTTATAGATGCATATATAACATGGTTACATGTATGTTTATTGTCAACCTGCAGTTTGGCATTTGAAATTGCTTTTCTTACTTAAGAGCATAATTTTCAGATTATGAAATCAAGACAGTTCGTCTTGATAATGCTGGTTTATATACAAGCTAGTTTAGCAGTGAATACCTCCTATTAATGTCTAAACTATTGTTTATGAGAACAAAGCTTCATGTGTCGGTCTAAGATTTTTTAAATTGCATATAGCAGCACTTGTATGCATCAGACCAACAATATATGATAAGTCCTCCCCTCATAATTGGTTTAGGATCAGAAATCAAATATTTTACTATCTTTTGATGTGTGGTATGTGAGCACGTGATTTTTCCCCTAAGCAATTTATTCCTAAAAATCTAAAACAAAGTGATTTTATAGTTTTGTGAAATTTGTTGCATTTTTGTTGCAATTGCTTGCATAATAATTCATGTTAAAAATACAAAAATATGCATATGCATTTAGGAAAATCATATAGTAGGTGTTAATGCATTTTTGTAATTTAAAGAAATTCCAAATACTAAAAAATAGAAGTAATTGGTTTAGCAATTTTAATAAAATCAAAATAAATACAAGTAGAAATGTGCAGAAAATATAAAAGAGATTAAAATACAAAAATACCAAAGGTAAATAATATACAAAAAATACAAAAAAAAAAAAAAGAAATACAATAAGGTAAAATGTAATACCAAGTACAAATTGGGTAATGGGCAATTGGGCCAAATAACAGCCCAAAAGAATTGAAATACCCGCCCAACCCATCTGGTTTGCCCAGTTGAATACCAAATGACATCGTTTAATAAGAATCAATCCAGGCCATTGATAGTGTCTGATCCAACGGTCAAAGATCAACCCCGTTACTAATCCAAACGGCACCGTTCAGTAGAATCAATCAGAGCCGTCTATCTAGTTCATCCAACGAATGAAATTGAAGGTTTCATTTAATCACACGACGTCGTGTGAGGGTCAATGAATCTT
>MU710449.1:7348-23968 GCA_026770625.1 Nicotiana glauca | reverse complement strand
TGTTAGAATACTAATGTAAATAGGAGTAAATAAATAACCCTAATCCAATATATATTAGGAGTAGGACATGTTGTGTGTGTATATATATATAGGGCTTATTGTAACATATGAATTACATCAATAATATATTTTCTCCCGTGCTTTCTCACAACAGTCATGATGAGCAGGATGAAATAGATGCAGCTCAGGATATCTTAATGCTACCCTGGTATGAGGAGAAGGTATTGAACACGCAATCAAATTGAAGCTTCGAGGTGGGCGAAAAGGAACATGCTAAAAATCAGCAAGCCACTGGGGATAAAAGCAGTTGATGTTGAAGACAAGCTAATGGAGCTCCTTTTACGAATTGAAAATGCTGGACCCAAGAAACCTCCGTCTTGTAATACTTGCACACAAAAAATGTGAAAGAGAGATGAAGCTTCTTGAGTTTAGTATGGGCCTTGGGGGAAAGGCAAGCAAAGGGAGCAGAGTTAGGGGTAGGAGGTCTTTGACAATTGATCAATGAATTTGAAGTCATATGCTGGAACGTTAGAGGTCTAAACGACAAAAATAAAAAGGACATGGCGAACATTCTGTTGCAGAAGTTGAATGCGGATAGTGTTTGTTTGACAGAAAAAAAAATGGAGGGTATAGATCATTCTTGTATCAGTCAGATTGGCGGCTCAAGATGGACTGATTGGGTAGAGTTGGAAGCACAAGGGAACAGTGGTGGGATTCTTATTATCTGGGACAAAAGAAGATGGAATTGCCTGGAGAATATTTGGGACAACATTCGGTAACTATTATGCTGGAAGAAGCTACTTCCCGGCTCCAATATGCTTTTGAAGGGGTTTGTGGTCCTTGCGACAGGAAAACAAGAAAAAGCTATAGAGGGAAACTGCAGCAATTAATGACATTGTGACACAACCATGGAATGTGGAGGGAGACTTCAATATGATAAGATTTGAAGAGGAGAAGCAAGGGAGGGCCAGAAATACATAAGCAATGAGAGACTTTTCAAAATTCATTCATGATCTGTCTCTGATTGATCTACCTCTTCATGGGGTGCTTTTACATGGTTTAGGGGAAGAAACAGTCGGTGTGCTTCCAGGATAGACAGATTTTAGTATCAGAAGGTTGGGATGAACGTTTCAAGTTTATGAAACAGAGGGTTCTCGCTAAAACAACCTCCGATCATTGTTCAATCCTTCTGGATTGTGGGAATGTAGAAAAGGAAAAGGATACTTCCAAGTTTGAGAATATGTGGTTTGAACACCGGGGCTTTATTTAACAGTTAAGAGAATTGCTGGAGCTCTTATAATACTTAAGGTGAAGCAGATGTTATACTTGCCAAGAAATTAATGATGCTGAAAAGTGATCTTAAAACATGGAACAGAGAAGGTTTGGCAATTTAGAAGAAGAATAAGGCATTGGCCAGACTGGAAGCTATAGATTGTGGACAAAGAATGAATCAAAATGAGGATCAGATAGAGACAAAGAGAAACTCTATTGAAAGGGAGTTAGAGGAGGTGGCAAAAGCTAAGGAGATTTCATGGAGACAAAAGACGGTGTCTACGGCTAAAAACATGGAGATAGAAATACAAAGTTCTTCCATAAACCAGTCGATCGCCATAAAAGATTTAATTGCATTGATAAGATGGTAATTGATAAGAAAGCAGAGAGTTTGGGATGGATAAAGGCAATGAAATTTGGAGGAAATGAAGATGAAAGTGACAATATCTCATATTCTATATGCAGATGACACTCTTCTTTTATGTGAGGCAGAAAAGAAGCAACTGCTTTATCATAGAGGGGATCTTTTGTCTTTTGAAGCAGTCACAGGCCTCAAATTCAATTTGGCAAAGAACAGTATCCTAAGGATTAATGTAGATGAATGCATTGAGGAGTTAGCTGATATTCTGGGATCTAAGGTGGAGAAATTTCACCTTGGGCTTCCACTTGGGGCAAGAAGAAATAATCAAAAAGCCTGGCAAGGGGTACTGGATAGGTGTGCTAACAAACTTGTTTCATGGAAGAAACAGTTTCTTTTTTTCGGAGGAAGACTTACTCTTATAAATAGTGTGCTAGATGGAATGCCTACGTATTTGATGTCTTGTTTGTTATGCCTGCAGCAGTGGAGAAGAAAATGAACTCTTTGAGAAATCAGTTTTTATGGGAGGGTAATGAAAGCAAAAAAGAAGTTAACAGGCAGGTGGTTCTAAAGGAAAAGAAGGATGGTGGACTGGAGTGGGAAATCTGAAGCTTCACAACAAGGGCATGCTTTTCAAATGGATTGGGAGATACAACTTAGATGGCAATGAAGCTTGGAAGATACTTATCAATGCTATTTATGGCAAGAATGATGGTTTGAGAATACCTTTAGTCTGGAGGAATTCTAGAAGGGGAGTTTGGAAGGGCATAAGTAGATTATGGGAAGAATTTAATCAATATATTGAACTGGAGCTGGAAAATGGAGAAATATTAGATTCTGGACAGATGTATGGGTTGGGGAAGAGTGTCTGA
This sequence comes from Nicotiana glauca, assembly GCA_026770625.1. Classification (NCBI taxonomy): domain Eukaryota; kingdom Viridiplantae; phylum Streptophyta; class Magnoliopsida; order Solanales; family Solanaceae; genus Nicotiana; species Nicotiana glauca. Next base: position 21,466 of record MU710449.1, on the reverse strand, counting down.
AGACTAGATTACCTAGTCTGTTTAACTGCTCAATCAGTAAGGAGGGTAATGTTGTCGGTTCCTGTTCAGACTCTGGTTGGCAAAGTGAGTTCAAAAGGAACTTGAATGATTGGGAGGTAGAGGAGTTCAGTCAACTACTTCAGCAAATGATTATAGGTACTTTTGCTATTGAACCATTTTCTTGACTTCCATATATCCTGTCACAAATACCTTAGCAAATTTGCTTTTATTATTTTGAACTAAAAAAATATCTCATTTGAATTGCAAATTTATCGTGCTACGATGCATTGCGAAATTACAACTCCTGGATTCCTCGACATCAGAGAGTTTCATCATCTAAGCTCTCTCTACATTCTTCTTAATTTTTGGTACTCCATCAATTCTTTACAGAACAAACTGAGGTTTTATCCCTTAAAGCTTCCAGTCATTTAAGGAATTCAAACAAGGGCTTCCCTATTTGAATAGCACATACCAGGATAATCCTATAATATGCTCATTCCAATTTTCTGAAGACTCAGATAACAACCTAAAGTAAACCTCACCAACAAATAAATGCAGAAATTTGTATTTAGTAGTTCATAATCACCTAAGCAATGAAAGAACTTCCTTGATAAAATGTTGAAGGCATACCTCACCAATGGATAAAGCCTGCATTTTATTCTTGTACTCTACCAGCTGGCCAACCCAAACATAAATATCCGAATGACAATCAAGGATAAAAATATCTTCTGTCATCAAATCATCTTGGTTGAAATTGTAGATCTCTGTCACCTGTAATACAGAGGTGAGTTGTCACATTGGACAAGTTTTAAGAGAATCGAGTCAAAGTGAAGTCTAGAATTTTTCCGTTAGTGTTGACTTGATGATAAGCGGGCATCCACACTTTGTCATTTCAGGTGTCTAATAACTACCTATTATATACACAAGCTACTTGTAATAGGATACGGTGTGTATCTTGTGACCTTTGTATTTTAACACTTCCCCTCCTCTGTCAAGAGGTAATTAAGCAAAACAACAAACTGCAAAACTCTAAGAAGATTTGAGGGATAAAAAGAACAGTCCATCCGAACACTCACCTTTAGATCCCCTGGAGATCAAGTCAAATTCCAGTAGCCAAGAAATGGAGAAGTAAAGAAAATCAAATTAGTAGAACTATTAAAAGCAAAGAACCGTATTAGTGGCAATAATGTTGATGCTATTCTTTAAGTAAAAGATTCTGAAAATAAAAACAAAAAGAAAGTGAGAATCCTTACCTTTTGAGAAGGTGCACGAGAACAAATGAGGATCGCTTTCAGCATCCCGTCCAATCTTCTCACTAGGATATTCAGATTTTCCACTCAATATCTCCCAAAATTGCTCAGATTCTGCCCCTTCTTTTTGCAATTTCGACTGCATATCAGGCTGCACATTGTGTGTGACAAATAAGAAAAGGATATAGCAAAATTAATAGAACCAAGATACTTCAGCGAGAGCAGAAAACTGGTTCAATGCTCGGACCCTTCAAAATCCCTGTCACACCTGTGTTGACCCGACATGATTTGGGTGTGGGTTTGGGTTTGGGCTCCACACTGGATTTGGTCAAGTTACTTTGGGTGCTTTGACTACATCTATGACCAAGAAGTATAGATTGATTGGGTATTTGGTTTGAGTTTGGTTCATGTCATATATATAGTTATATGAAGTATCTGAACGCTTTGCTACATTACACGAGATATCTTATGAACAGATTATAAGTGTTTATAAAGAACTAAATTTTATTAGTTTAGTTAAATAACTTTAGTTAATCAAATTATATACTTATATATGTCGTAATTTACATTTATTGGCCGTATCTCAGCACCTATATCCGCACTCGGATCAATACCCCTGATCCTAAATTCATGTGATAAAGAATCCGACCTCTATATCCGCACTCGTATCAAGTACCCACACCAGAGTCCAAGCAACGTAGCCGCAAGTTAGAGAGTTGCGCAGGTTTCCAAAAATAAACAGTAAATGTGAAGACTACCAAGCATAATTCCTTAGTAGCTTGCAGACAAAGAAGGTCAAGTAATACATGTTCACTATGGGAAAGCATTCCATGACAACTTGCCTTGATAAGATCCAGCTGCCTCTCAACAAGTTCCTGGTCCTCAGAGGTGGTAAGATTTCCAGTCCATGTGAAGACAGAGGAGCCACTGTGTAATATGTAGCAATATGAGGAGTTCAAAGACGAAGCCACCTGATCCCGTTAAAATGGAGAAAAGAAAATTGTGATTTGTCAGCCAAACACTACGTAGGCAGAGTGCAGAATAACATAAGTGTACACATGTAGCTCTCGACAAGCCAGGTAACATGTTAATATAAATTTTCCGAAAACCAATGACCACTTGATTTTTAGTAATTGGACTGCCTATCTAATATTAGTTTTGTTTCTATTAAGAACTACGAAAAAGAAAAGTGCAACAACTTGCAAAACCTAATTCAAAATCCAAAAATCATTTTGCTGAAGAACTACATAGGAAGATGTTTAAAATCAGGATTTGTCATACACAAGCATGATGTTTTCAGGAATAATATATGGTGTACCTTATCCACTCAATGATTTATTAATTATTCCAGTCATTTCATGTAAAAACTTTCCAAATTCCAAATTGGGACATCTTACAGTAATTGAAAAACAACTCAATTATAAGAACAGCTCCTTTTTTCTATAGCTGTGATGTTCCACCCAATACATACTACTTCCACCAACACAGGTATAGGGCAATTCTACCTGTTAAAGCATTAAGTAGATAAGGAAGAATTCACCTAATGCTGCCACATCTAGGATTCAAACCACGGTTTCCAATGTTCTTATACTTCAGCTCTTCGAAGAGCTTTCAAGCATTTCAACTCAAGTTGTTCATGTTTTTTGAATAAAGTAATCCTTCTTTTGTGAAAACAAAAAAACAAGTAAAATGCATTCTTTTACTTCTGCAGATACATTACATCAGTCAAACTATCTCTTAATCTCTGCAACAAGTTAAACACAGATAAAATGGGACTGAGGGCACACTAGACAAAAGAATTTGGACCACAACAGGCTCTTTAAGGAAAGATTTGACACGCTACTATGTCATCTGCAGGAGGACATTTCTGTGAGGGTCGTTTAGTTGTACACTAAGGTCCAGACACATACGGTTTTGGTGTAACAAGATTAAAACTTTCATCTGGAAGCATTTTCCTTTCAAAAAAAAATCTCAGATCAGAGAAGACTGCAGTCCTCTCACTAGCATTTGAAGAGGAGTAGGCTGGGCTAGCTAGATAGAATCTAGAGTGAGCAACTTCTTAATTGATGATCTATGCCTGTTTGTTCCCTGACACACCCTGGTGGTGACGGGGAAGCAACAAATAAGAAAATGTGATAATTGACATCATAAAAACCAAGAGAAACTAGTAATAAAACTATAACAGTATTAATTTATCAAAAATAAATAAAACTACTTTCAATGTCCATATAGAAAAATGAGGAAAGCATTTAAATAATGGAAAAACTGGAAGTCGAAGAACAGCTAAAACGGAAAGAAAATAAAGCAAGAGAAGAACAGAGATCCTAAAATAACTAGGGAAAAAAATATAGTAGAGATTCTAATCTACGCCCGAAACCAAGAAATTAAAAAAGATAACTCCCTCCCCAATTTATGTGGGCACCATTTGACTAGGTACGGAGTTTAAGAAAAAGAGGAAGACTTTTGAAACTTGTATTCTAAAACAAATCTTAGATATTTATGTGACTATAAATCATGTCATTAAGGATTAAATGAGAATTTTAAAGTTAAATCATTTCTAAATATAAAAAACTGACACTTTCTGGGACAGAATAAAAGTAAAGTGTTTACTTCCTTACCTCGGGTAGGTTGAAAAAGTGTGCCATAAATTGGGATAGAGGGAGTAATATGTACTGCAATCTGAGCAGTACATGATAAATGGTAATTCCCCAACCCCAGCCCCCTTTTCATCCCCAGTCAGTTAGAGCGGAGAAGATTCCTAATTATCAATTGCTGACGATTCAGCTGTAATGAGTTACGCCATTCGCTTTTGAATCTGAATTTCTAATCTCACTTAAACAAGAACCAGCACAAATAGAATCGTTTTAAGATAGATTTGGGGCCAGAGATGTTAGGAAAAATAAGAGGACTTCTATGTCAACCATACCCAATAAACCACCCCACTCGCACCCTTCTCCCCCTTGTAGCATCATTTTGTATATCATTTGGAAATGGGAAAACATTCTACATCGGTTCACGTTACAAGTAGACACATATATGACACCTGCGGCACCAATATGTGTGCATGTATATAATGAACTGGCAGGATGGACTTACAGGTTCTACTTGAATTGATTGCATATTATCAGGTCCAGTACCCTGAATTCGGAATAATGCAATTCCATCCTCTATATATGTATCATCAGCAAGCTCCTTCTCTACTAGGTGTTTTTTGTATCCTTCACTAAGACCACCCTGGTAATTTTAGTAGAAATAAGTTTTTACAACAAATGTTCAAAATGATTTTAGAAAATACAAAACAATAGTCCCAGTCAGACACTTTCTGCACTTCCACAAACCTTAAATACAATAAAGCTCTGAAAGATGACAAAGAACTGGAGTGGTTCATATCCTTCATAAATGCGAGCCTGGAAGTTTTCCATAATAACCAAAATTCAGCATCAACTCTAGGTTAATGATCAATATTCAATTTTGAACTATTATCATGCCAGTAAATTACCTGAGTAGCTGAGAACTTCAGTGACTCACTTATCTTGGCTGCTTGAGAAATTGCTGAAATTCGATCTCCCTATGTTCCATAACAAGAAAGCAGCATAAGTAATGCTATCTGTAAATGTTTAATAGCCGTTTGGAATTTGTTTTGACACAAGCACAAGGGAAAACTACACATCCCCACTCTACTTCCTGAAACCAAACCAAAAGCCATAATCTCTCCACTTGCTTTTTTTAGTTCTAGACGCTTTCATTCATTTTCTTTGCTAACTTAATAACTTGAAACATACTTCTTTTTTTAAAATAATATAATTTTTATTGTATCCTTTTTATATTGATCATTAGCCTTTCCGATTGTTCACAAGTTAAGAAGTCTGCGAGATAGAACATTCAATACACAGGCAGCGACAGAAGAGGTGGATTGGAGGACCCCTCAAGTATTCTTTTGGATTTAACGGAAGGAGAGGAACAGAAACATTTTGAAGAAGTTGCAAATACTTATATGGAAGATCAAGGGTTGTCCTCTATTTCTTGTCAATGTTGGAGTAGATAAAAATTTCCAAAAAGCTAGATAGCCTGGCTTGATATTTTGGTTTGATTTTCATTCTGGAACTTCCTTGGGGCCAGAAAACAAAACGACGTTGATTTACAAAACAGCGTCAATTCAAGAAGCACTAGCCTCGGATCATTTTCCTGTAGGTTCGTTTAGTAATTTGTTTGTGACTTGCGGATATGTGTGGTTCAGGTCCTGAAGGGCCCCTGGGAGCGTTTTTTTATGCCTACTAGTAAACTAGAAGCGTTGAAGTTCATAGAGTTGACCAAAACCAACAATTTGGGTTAACATGGTTCGAATCATGGTTTGAAGATTCTAACAAGTTCGTCTGATTAGGACCAAAGGGGCTCGGGTGCACTATTACATGAAAGTTGGAAACTTAAGAATTCAAAGCTTGCTTCGATGTTGGGGCATTTACCTTAGTATTTTGAACCATTGGATAAGTCCATGTAGAGTATTTGGACCAGCCGGAATGGTTCGGAGAGGTACCAAGGGGCTCGACTGAGTTTCGGGGAACTTAGAAGTCAAGTTGCAGTTGCAGATTTTGCTGATGCTCAACAGTGCATTGCGGTCGTTGTGTTCGCGATCACGAAGAAGGAACTGGAGGACCATCGCGCTGTGTGGAGAATCTTCGCGGTTGCAAAGGGGCTTTGCCATGTTGCTTATCGTGATCAAGAAGCTTCTAGTCGCGAACGTGAGGATGAATAGCTGTCCATGGGTATTTTAAGTCCAATTTCCGGAAATTTGAAGCTTATTTCACCATTTTTGGATATTGGGAGCTCAAATCAAGGTGTCTTTGGAGGAGATTTTCACCTAAATCATGAGGGTAAGTAATATTAAGTTGCTTTTGATTATACATCATGAATTCCTATGGATCTTAACACCCAAATCAAGGAATTTGAAGGTAGAAAGAGGGAATTTTGAACCAAAACTTAAGAGAGTGAATTTTGAAGAACATCGATTTGATATCAGAATTGGAAAATAATTACATATTTAGATTCGTGAGGTTATGATCACCGGAATTTGACTCTTGTTTCGGGGTTTGACCATGTGAGCCTGGGTTAACTTTTGTTGACTCTGACATAGGCCTAGAATTAATGGGCTTGATGTCTATAGCCTTATTTGACCTCGTTAAGAATTCTTTGGCTGGAGTGTGGACGTTTAGAGACCATAAAGAAAGGAAATGGCATTCTTGAAGCTTGATTGAAGAAGGTAAGTACCTTGCCTAACCTCGACTTGAGGGGATTCTTCATGGACTTGTTTGCTAGATGCTATGAGGTTGGAGGTAATGTATATTGGAGGTGACGAGCGTACATACGTATACCAACGTTTATCCATGCTCAGGGTAGTTTGTTAGGCCTTTTATGCCTTGTTTTGCTACATGTCCTGACTTGTCCCATGCTTCTTGTATGACTACTTGAGTATCTTATTCATGCTAGAATAATATTATAGGCATCCTTCACATGCTAGTTTAACATTATGGAGTTCATGTACTTGTCTTACATCGTAGAGCTGCGTAGTCATACACTGTTTTATATAAGCACCTTGATAACATATATATCTTGTTCTCATACTTGTTGAGACTGTTGAGAGCTATTGAGCTTTTAGGGCGTGTGGACTCACGTTCCGGTTGAGATATTAGTTTGGGCATGTCATTACATGTTCGTGTAGGGCGTATGGATTTATTTTTCTATTGGTGCATGAATTAGGATCCATCACTCCGGAGTCACGTGATCACCATTCTAACTTGGGCCATGTGCAAGAAGTTTTTTTATGACACTAGTTGATGAGTTTGAACATAAAGGTGGAAGCTTTATCTGTTTAAGTGCATCCTCTATGCATTTTTATATGCTTTTATATGCATAACATCTATATATGCTGATTTAATACCTCTGTTGCATACTTTGGACTTGATTAGTCGAACAGGGTATTTTGTATTACATGCTCTATCTAAGCATATATTATTATGTTATTTTTTGTGCCTCTTCTGTATCACTGTTATGTATAAAATTGCACATGTTATATAAAGTGTGTATCTTTTGTCAAAATCTCGTCATTACTTTGTTAGGGTAGACTTGATACTTATTGTGTACATGTTGATTATGGTACTCATTCTATACTTCGGCACATTGTTGTGCAGATACGGTCCAGGTACTAGCAGGATCCAAGAGTGAGCCTTGTAGTGGTTCGTGTGGAGACTCGAGGTAGAGCTTCCAGTTCGTTTGTCATACCTTGAAGCACTCACTCAAAGCATGCTTGAGCCCAGAAGCTCGGTGAAGCCCAGGTTGTGCGCTACGCCTCGCTTAATTGGCATTTTAGTGTATGTGTCAAGGTGTTAAGGTGTATGCACCTCACAAATAGGTTATGTCTTTAAGGGCACAACACCGTATATAGAGCTTAAATATAATTTTTCCACTCTTTTGAAAAAATAATTATATGTATGTGTTTATAGTTACATTTTCTTGCAATACATTTCTGTTTTTATATTTCCCCTATGGGGCTTTTTTGCCAAAGCCCACGTTTTAATTGTGCTTTGCCTTAACGCTTCAACAGACTTTAGAGCTCTTTTGCGATTTTTGCTTTTAACTGCTCTGCGTTGAAGTCACTTTCCTCTTTTGTTACTGTTTCTTTGTACCAAATAGTGATGTATTATCCAGACTTATATATTTATGATACTCTTTAGAGCTCATGACACTAGTTCCTAAAGATATTTTGGTTGTTTCCGCATCGTTTCAGACTTATTATGTTTCTTATTTATGATATTACAGTGAGACTTCATTTATATTGTGTTGTTATGGTTGATTCTGAGTGTTAGTTCGCCTAGTGGGTTGGGTTGGGTGCCGTTACGATCGCAGTGGCATTCACGTCATGACACATAAAATTTTCCGGCAACAGAACAGAGAATGATAATGCCGACGATTTTACCTCAACACTTTGCTTCCCAAACCAGGTACCAATGAGATGTTCCTCCTTATCTTCTCCAGGGTAAGAATATTGGAATAGATAACAGTCTCCACTATAAAATTTCGATTGATCAGATGCTTGAAGAAGAGTCTTCTGCTGGCCATTCACACGCCACACCTGAATATAGAAGCGATGAATCAAATACTTACAGCAATGTAATGTTCCATAGAAGATATCTGTCCAATATATTACTTCACACGCTTCTCGTACTTTGCTTCACAAATAACTTCTAATTTAAAATGGAAATCAGCAGAAAATGTTTGTAGATCAAAATGGAAATAGACAGAAAGTTAGACACCTGTAAATTGCCTGTGCAGTCTATATATGGTTGAGGTTCTTCCTTTGGAGGAGCTGCTTTCATTAGGCCCCTCACATTAAGCCCTTGACGCTTTAGAAGCGCTGGAGAACCACGGGGAAAGGAGAACATCAGTATTATCATCAACAGGAAAAATTGCATGAAGAAACAAAAATATGTTGCTTTTTAGTTCTAGGAATTAGCAGAATCCACCAGTAAAGTGACTAACCGGCAACTTTGCCTCTACCATCCTCTGTCACTGCCACATTAGTTGATTGAGGCCAAGAGTCAAACTTTGAGCGGAACATGACAGTCTCGAACCCTTCAATTACACGAATTACATGGCACTTTGGTCTATCAAGGCCACGGAGTAATTCCTATAAGGTGATAGTGAAATGAGATAATGATAAGGTAAACATAAGTTGAGATACAGATTTAATAATCCAAACCGACAAGTGAAATATTACATCTGCAGCCCCACTTGCAGTTTTCCTATCATCAAGAGAAGTGCTTCTTCCCATCCACACAAAAACTTCTATCCCACAATCAACTATATAGCAACCATTTGTATCTAGCAACTCCCTTGTCAAAGACTCAATCTCAAGAGGTTCTGCTTGCCCTTTCTGAACTCTGTAAAAATAAACATATACCAGCAGAATTGAGATGTAGAGGCTATAAAGGTGTCATAAGAAAAGAAAACAAAAAAAACTTACACTTCTAACATCTTGAAACGTATCTGAACAAGACTTTTATCCTTCTTTAGTGGCAAATGTTTCTCAAGTACAAATGTTGCACATTTACCTATAATTGTGTAACTTTTGGATAAACATCATTTTGTTTTTTATTTACTCTGGTCTGTTATTAAAGTCTGAAACAATCCAAAAGTACCTGAGCGCAGCAGAAATAAACTGAAAAAATATGAACTTTATACGTCTTAAATATGAAGGTAATAGAAGATCACCAAACATAGACTTTTAATGCTTGAGTCTTATTTTAGTCCCAAAGACGGACTTCTGTATGCCTCCTAGGACTAATCTCAGTATTTCTAACAGGGAGTCTCCCTCTCTAGTATCTTTCTCTCTCTAGGATTCCAGCAAACAGATTTGAATTCTTTTCTGTTAAAGTAACCATTGTTCATAAGCATCCCAAACAGAGGCGGCTCAGATTCAAAGTTTATGGGTTCAACTTTAAGGTTTTTAGTATTGAACCCATTATATTTTTAAAGTTATGCGTTCAGATCAACTTCATGTTCCAACATTAATGGATTTTTGAATATAAATTTACACCCCGCGTCAAAAGTTATGGGTTTAATTGAACCCGGTTCTTTTACCTTGCATCCGCCCCTGTCCCAGAGGATGCAAGCAAAGTATAATGTAAGATTAGCTCCAGTACTTATACTTTGAGCTTTCAAGTTTCAAATAAGATTCATGGAGCTACCAAAATCAATGATCTGTTCAATGCTATTTACATTGTGCAAATTGCACCAGCAAAAAAAGGAAAGTCAAACACCTAGCTTTCAGAGAGTAAATGGGGGTTAAAACTTCATTAAAGCATCTGCGATCTCTTTGTCCATACAAACCAAAAAATGCAGGCAGAAACCATTAGCCAGATCTTTTTAATGGGCTTTTTAGCTCTCCAAAGTCCCCAGCTTGCGTAAGTATCTCTAATACCATAGGGCATCACCAAGTGTATTCCAAAAACTCTTAGGAACATGCTACAAATGTCTCTAGCCTACTTCACAGTGGAGGAGGGAGGAGAAGTCCATTATCTTCAACTTCTTTTTTGACAAACAGATTTGAACTCTTAACCCAAAATTATCAACACTCCAGTGATCATAATGGATTTAGTTTACTGGGTAATGTAGGCCTAGGTTACAGAAAAGAGAAAGATAAGACTAAATTCACTGTTTAAACTTGAGAGAGAGAGAGAGAGAGAGAGAGAGGAGAAAGAACAAATACGCTCCTTGCGGCTGGAAAAAAAGGTCACTTATTACGGACCAGTGGGAGTAATATTAGTATATTATTTTTACTCTAAAGAATGAAAAATAAACTTAAAATTGCCAGGAAAGAAGGCAACTTCAGGTCCTAGTCCTTATTTTATCTGCAATTTAAAATTAAATTGCTGGAAAATACAATAGATTTTACAGGAAAAAAGGTATCAGCATATCAGTAAGGTGATGAATCTAGCAGCAACATATATAATAGCATTACCTAAATGGATGTGATAAGGGTATTTGAGGATGCAACATCAGATGTCGGAATAACTCACCTATACAATCTAGTAGGAACAGTATCAATACGTTTAGCCTCATCCCTCGTAGTCTTCCTTGGAAGAGGAGCAAAGCCACCAAAAAAACCCCAGAATTCTCCGGTCTCGGCATCAGCCATCAATTTACCATCCTCTACATGTCAATCAGACCACAGTTTAATGCAACAGACACTTACGCATAATTGCCTTAAGTAACAAAATTACTAACTAACTACTTACCAATTGCAGCAACCTCACATTTGCCATCGTGGTACGTATCTTTAATGTACTGAACAACTTCAAGTGCTTTCGCCCTTTCTTGAATAGAGGAATTGGAACCATTAAATTGGAAGATTTTTGACTTGGTATCAAGAATGAAGATGTCATCATGATTAAGTGAGGATCGAGCGAAAGGAACCTGTCCCAATAATGCAGAAATTGGTAATGAAATTTAAGCTTAAGTTTTTCTCATCATTCATTATCAGAAGCAAAGTAGTTGGGCAGACTTGCCTCCTTCACATGGACGACATGCTTCCCTTGGCATACGTACAAACAGGTCTTGTACTCTTCTTCCTCGACATGCGTAAATCCAGATGCAATTCCACCTTTTAGAGGGATTATACATGGTTTGAAATAGGAAAGAAACTTCTCAGTTTCATGGCCCTGCACTTCACGATATTGAACCGCACGCCCACCAAGTGCTGCATCTAATTCAACAGTTTTTATGGCAGCAGCACCAGCTTCATCCTAAATAAAACAGATCCAACTATAAGATTACATTTTAAAAAACACTGGCTGCGTAATATTCTAAATAGAAACAAACCTGACTAGTATCTTTACCAAGCCAATAATGAATATCATGTCGTAAGGCACCAGTATTTGATGTGCTGGTCTGAAAAAGAGCAACAAAAAGCGCCAGATTAACAACTACAGAAATATAAAAGAAAAAAATGTTGATAAGTTACAGCAGTCTATAACATTGTTTGAAAAGGAACACTTTCTCAAGGATATAGAGTCTACTGTTTTGCATCATATTTAGTCCACTAAATGCTGCTTTGATGATTAAATCTAAATTTATGTCTATACAAGCAAATGGCATCGGATACTTCCATAAATTCTCTGTTTCAAGATTACATTTGAGAATTTTCTCTAGGCCAAATTGATTTTATTTTTTCGTCTTCTTGATCTTCAACTTTCAGCACTTTCAACCTATACACAGAATCCAACTGAAATATAAGATATATGAGGTCTTTTCCAGGGTCATCAAAGTTTACCTACAACCACAGTAAGCCCTACAATCCAAACGAGGGGGAAACACTAAAGCCCTTATAGCTGAGAACTCTGACTTATTAAGCTGCAAAAGTCAGGTCATTACCGTCCCTTCAACCAGATAAGACACAAATGATTTCCAATTCATCAAGTGACTCTCATGCTGATCCAACATCATAAATGGCTCCATAATAGCGCAATGACAGTTACCCTTTACCATGACATGGAAGCACAAAGCATGCTAAAAATAAAACTTATATTCCAATTTGAAACTCCAATAGAGCATTAAACTACAATATGCCAGAAATGACTAGCATAAACTGTTTCTTCAAAGGAAGAAACAGATAGCCTAGATAGAATCATTTAGCTAGACTATTATTCATCCGTAGGATGCAATAAGCATCTTCTATGGATTGGTCAGATTATATTGAGAATGAAATATTCAAGAAAATCTAACAGGCCAAGGGAATATTTTATTTTGTTTTAACAGTTTAATAACTGCTAGTTTGAGGTATGTTGTATATTTAAAATTATACCACGTATATAATAGTAAAACACTAAGCAGCGACAACCAATGTTTTCCTGTCATAGCTTAACAGTATGGAAGCAAAACAAAATGACATCAGTAAGATCTTTAAACAGATGATGAAAGCTAATAGATCACCAAATATAACATACCTTCAAAACAATATAGGAGTCTCCTGTGTAAAATTTACCGTGTGATGACTTTGGAACAGGAACTGGACTTAGCTTTTCAATACGCCAGATCTCTATTCCGCTATTAATGGGGTCAAGGAATTTGAATTTGAACACTTCTTTAGCTAAAACGTTAGATAATGAAATTCGAAGTTATTTGGAAACAAACATAGACATCAATTCACGACAACGTTATACTTCTACATGATCTAAAATGAGGATACGCCTTTTGGCCTGCTCCTTGAAAAGCTGGATCCAAATCTCTCATTGAAACAGCCATAGTTGTTCCTTTCTGCTTTCAGTACTTCAACTGAAGAGAAGGGTATGAATAATCAGGGATAATATCACTAGAAAAAGGAGAAGTTTCGAAACAAATCCTTCTACTAGGCTAATGCACAAGAACCTCATAAACTTCTCAGAAGATAATCAGAAACATAATTATCCAAACGACGGAAAAAGATGGTGAGGCAGGTTGCACTACTTAAGGAAAGAATACAAAGATGACAGATAAGTAACAGCTGCCACAATCCTGTACATTTAGCAGAAAAAGGACAAATTGTTCAAAATCATAGAAGAACAGAAAAAAACCATCAAACATCAAATCAAATGAATGTATGCGACACCAAGGAAAAACACATATCACCTGGTAGTCTCTCATGACTTCAGATACTGCTCACATTCCAGGAAGCACTAAAACGAAAGGAAATGGCGACTCTTTCATGAAAGGAGCTGGTAAGCAATCTTCGTGCAAGATATATAACACGTCATCTAAGAAAGGGATGTGTGGGGGATTCAGATAAAAGTTCCTAACCAAACCCGATATCATCGGCATTCTCGAGTAGACTCATCCATTTGGATTTTCAAAAGTCATCCTCCACCCTCCATTCATCGCCTACAATTCTAGTACCATTTCATGAATGCTTTTTTTTTTTTAATTCCATTTTGATCATATAAAGCTTATTAAGCAACTAAAAGAGAAATTAAAAAAGCAATTAAAAGAGAAGGCATCATAACTTAAACCACCCCTGCCCCTCTCCCCTAATTGCATACAAAAGAAAACAGAGTTTTCTCTTCATTTCTTTTAAAGGGTTGGGGGAGGGGAGAGGAATCCAAGGAACAAACAGAAAGGAAAAGAGAATTCTGTGAAGGGGGCAATAAATTTTTAAAGAGGGAGAAAAGAAGCAAAAGGACTTGGAGAGAACAGCGGCAAACTTAAGAAAGGAGAAAACGAAAAAAAAAAAAGATAAAAAGAGATATCAAATCCAAAATCACAACCCCAGGAAAGAGGTGTTGCGTTCCCAATGATCTGGGAATTCTAAATCTAACCTCCCCAAAACAACACAAGACATATA
>MU710442.1:9910-24337 GCA_026770625.1 Nicotiana glauca | reverse complement strand
GTTGTTCAAACAACTACCTAAATATGCACTCTCTCTCAAGTAGATACATAATGAATAGGCACAACTAATTGAGGGCCCTTCAATCAACTACAACAAGAACGTAGTTGAACAAATAGAGATTAACAACCAATCAAAACTATATTAACATCACAATAAGTTCATCCACAACTGGTTCCAAATACTAAAAGATTCATAATCATAAATTGTAAGAAAATAAAGAAGAATAGAAACAATGATATTTTGGGTGATCTCTCACACTTGCTTTTCTTGCCAAAGTACTCTTTAATAATGTTACCTGCCTCCCTTGGGCGAGTCCTAGTATTTAAATAGGGTTTTAGGCTAAGAATTCCGGAATTTGCACTTCAGTCCTTCAATTTTCCTTCGCCTGCCGCGGTCCTACCGCGCCCACGCTAGGACCGCGGCTAAAAGGCCTCTCTGAATCTCATATAGCAGCTCGCCGCGGTCCGGCCGCGGTTACGCCGGGACCGTGATAGTTTACCTCCAGGCCTCATTTGTGTATTTCACATGGTTCATTTGGCGACTTTGGTACGATTGGCTTCTTTTTCTTCCATAAATGATACAAAACCACTCCATAGCCTTCTTCTATTGTATGTAACTTGAAAAACATGAAAAGCATTCACAAGAGCATTTTGCTATTACTTTTACAATAAAAACTCTACAGGAAAGTGGTTCTTTTGAGGCTTAATCATAGTTTAATTTACCTATTATCAGTGAGCAATGGCGGAGCTAGCTGATTGAGTGCGGGTTCGGCCGAATTCAGTCGATTTGGTCTAATTTATGTATTTGTCTTAAAAATATATTGAATATGTATAATTTATTAATTTAGAATTCAATAATTTAAAAGGACTAGAATCCCGAACTCATAAAATTTAAATCATGGCTCCGCCTCTATTGATAGGTTCGACGTGGAATAGGTTAGGGAGGGAGATGTGCAATTATTAAAACCACTCACATGATCTTTTATTCCTTCTTGAATAGATGTCGACATAATCACTACTACTATTATTATTGATGGAATTGTTAGAAATTTGATGAAGAAAGAAGAATATGAAAAAAAGAAGATCAAGTGAGCATTTTTTTGTTTTCGTCAAATATTTATCAAACTTCGTCTATTAGATTTTATGGAACTGTTAAAAGATTTAACTAGAAAGGCAAGAAAGTTTATCAAATCCTAGAAATTGCAACAACAAAAAAGGCCAAATATATATACTACAACCTATTCAACTTGACATTATTTTTTATTTTGACACACTATCTATATCTTGTTCCATTTTGGCCCTCAAACTCTATTTGATATGTTCCACTTTAATACAAAAGTTGAAACCAATGCAAAAAAATAGCACGCGTGTATACACAAATCTGAAGTATAATAAATATTCAATTAAATATTATTGCCACCTGATTTTTTATCTATGTCAAACGGGTCAATACTAAAATACCCGAACTCGACCATATTTTTTGTGGGTTTCTTACATCTAAACAGGCTAGGTATGAAATTGGTAGATGAAAGCTTTGGAACTTAGAGAATGAAGTCGGGGCAACAGTGGATAACAAATACGGTCGGGTTCGGGTATTTTAGTATTGACCCGTTTGATGTGGATAGAAAAATCAAGTGGCAACACTTAATTGGATATTTATTACACCTCAAATTTGTGAATACGCATGTGCTATATATTTTTTGCACTAGTTTCAGCTTTTGTGTTAATGTGGAACAAAAGAAATAGAGTTGGAGGGCCAAGGGACGGATTTAGGGGCCGGAAGGGTGTTTACCTGAACCCCTTTCATCGAAAAATTACACTGTATATATAAGATAAAATTTATTTTTTTACCTCTATATATTAGGTTTTAAACCCCTTTAATACAACCCAAAAGTATAGCTTAATGATCAAGGGAGTTCAAAACCTTCCTAAGGTCATAGGTTAAATTCTCCCTAGCTATAATTTTTTAATCTTTTTTTTTGAATCCCATTAATGGAGATTCAGCCTCCGGTACTACAAGTACCATGAGGCTAGTGAAACAAAAAGTACAACACATGTAGTTTTCATCTTTCACGATGAATGAACAATGTGTTATAGGGTCTTGGTCGTGACAATTATTTCAAGCCAGTGTTCCATAACTTTTAGCGAGTGGAAACTCTGACAAATATATAAGCATCAAATTTGTAATATTTAATGGTTAATTGACTATATATATATTCTCTTTTCTTATTCCTACCCACAAAAAGAAACAATCAAGAAAGATGCCAAACTGGCTAATTGATGTGAATCATGCCGATGCGCACTTTGGCAGACATGGAAGCCTATTTCCAGGGTCAGAAAAAAATTATGCGCACGTTTTAAGAAACTAAAAAGAAGATCCCAAAGTGACCAAACTGGCAATGCATGATACACACCTCAATGATTCTTTTATTTTATGATCTTATGATAAAAATATTAATTTATATTGTTATAAAAAAAAGAAGCAGAAATGTTGAATGTCAAGCCGGCAGGTGAAGCGGGACACTCGTAGCCCGTTTGATCAAACCGTAAAAATTAGCTTATTTTGAGAATATTTTTTCTTAAAAGTACTTTTAGTGAGAAATAATTTGTATTTAGCTAATTAATTTGAAAAGTATTTCTGAATAGCAATTAGTGTTTGACCGAGCTTTAAAAAATTGCTTTTAAGTGTATTTTTCTCAAAAATGCTTTTAAAAAAAATACTTTTTGAGAGAAACTATTTTTTTCTGCTTCTCCAAAACTGTTTCTGTTTCTCTTCAAAAATATTCTTTTTCTTTTCAAAAGCTTGGCCAAACACCTTATTTTAGAAAAAAATATTTTTGACCCAAAAAAATGCTTTTGCCTCAAAAAAGCTTGGCCACACAGGTTCAATAGTAATTGATGTACCAAAATATATTTTATTATATATATCATATATTATATATTTGTTATTTATGTTTAATTTAAGCGGTTGAATAACAAATTTAATTCTATACCTTTGATGATGGATATTGTCAATACGAGAAAGTTGTCTCTTCCTGCTAGTCGAAAATCACACATCGATTTTACTAGTATTTCTATACTAAATATAAAAATAAAGTGAAAATATACTTCTTTTATCGACTTTGACATGTAGAGGTATTGGTTTAGCGTCCTTATATTCGTATTTTTCTACCATTTCTTAGTAATAAAATTCAATTAAATGAAACTGAAAAAAGCCGGCAGGTGAAGAATACATTGTGTTACTGCATATCTTTAAACAAGAATGTAATTGTCATCATGTGAGTGTTTACCAGGCACAAAGTAAGGTTATTGACCAAAATAATAATAAATAATATAATTTGAGCAGATTCAACAGTCCATTGCATTCAAATTTGAGCTTAAATTAACTTAAATTTAATTTGCTGTAGAGGCGTTTGAACTGCAAATTTTTGTCAAAAGCTCAAAGAAATTGTGTAGCTTTTGAAGTTTAAGCCAGTGCATATTTTGTCAAAAGATGAACAGTTTCTCAGCTAGAATTTTCCTTATTAAATACGTAATTAACTAATTCTATGAGTCAGCTTAGAAGTTAGAACTAGGCAGGCTATGCTTTGGATTTAGGGGCGGCAAACGGGCGGGTCAGGTGGGACGTAAGACATGTCAAAGTGATTAATGAAAAAACGGATAAATTATCTGATCCGATCCATATTTAATACGGATAAAAAATAGGTGAAATGACGGATAATATGGATAACTATATTATCCATGACTTCTTGAATATGATGACTTTTGGGAGAATTTTTAGTCTCCCAAACTTGAGGAACCCCCAATTTGCGGCTTTACAAATATAAAAGTTTTATCCATTAGTTATCTATTTTCTAAATAGATAATATGGTTCTTATTCATATTTGACCCATTTTCTAAAAGTTCATTATCCAACCCATTTTTAGTGGATAATATGGGTGGTTAACTATTTTATTAACCATTTTATCATCACTATTTTGGAAAGACAAGAAAAGAAAATAGCAGTACCAAAACTTATAGCAAGTGACCATATATGATTTTCATCACCACGGACATTCAAAAAAAATATATATACGCGAAGAAGTTAAGCATATTCAACTGTGAAGAATAGTTAGTTAATAGAGTTAATATTGTTAGTTAGTTAGTAGATAATGATGGGTCCCAGCTGACCATAGTTAGGTTGCTAGAACTATAGTTAGTTGTTGCAACTATAGTTAAGTTAGAGGTATATATATTTGTAATTACTCCTCTTTTCAATAATACAGAAAAATCATTTCTTATTTCCTTCTCTGTAACTGCCTTCTTCTTCTTCATTTCACTCATAGCCATGGCAAAGCTTCATTCGAGCATGCATTGATGGAGTTGAGGTGTTAGCTCAAATTTATCGAGCTCACATGGTATCAGAGCAGTGTAAGATCTAGACTTCCGCAAATTCTGTTAGATCTACGATATTCTTCTCTTTTCGTATCATCTTCCTCACGAAGCTCGATCAACAGTTGTTAATGGCAGGTGATAAAATCGATCACACACATCCTCTATTTGTGCATCCTTCAGATACTCCTAGTTCGATTTTGATTCCTGTAAAGCTCACAGGATCAGAAAATTATGGATTATGGCGTCGATCTATGCGAATTGCACTACAAGCTAAGAGAAAACTAGGGTTTGTGCTAGGGACATGCAAAAAGAGCTCATTCGAGACTGTATTACATGAAGATTGGGAGACATGCAATGCAATTGTGCTGTCCTGGATCATGAACACAGTGTCTCCATAATTACTTAGCGAAATTCTATACGCATCTGATGCGCATCTCGTTTGGGAAGACCTGACAGAGAGGTTTGACAAAGTAAATCATGTGAGGATTTTTCAACTACACAGGAAGATAGCCACTATCTCACAGGGCACAGATACTGTATCTGCATATTTCACAATGCTCAAAGAGCTTTGGGCTGAATATGATGCGATGGTGCCTATCCCTAATTCAAAAGAATATGTTGAACAGCTCCAGCAGCAAAGGCTAATGCAATTTTTGAGTGGACTCAATGAGACTTATGATCAAGCAAGAAGAAAATCCTGATGAAAATTGTAGAGCCAACTTTAAATCAAGCCCATGCCTTGATAATTGAAGATGAGAGTCAAAACTCTAACTCGATTGTAGGAAATAAAGGAGATCCCATTGCTATGCAGGCAGGCATGGGACATCCAACAATTCAAACCAATAAATACAAAGGAAAGAAGCCATTTATAAAGTGTGACTACTGCAACAAACCGGGGCACTCAAAGGAAAACTGCTATAAACTTGTTGGATATCCACATGACTTCAAAAATAGAAAAACATATGCAACAAACTTAACAACTGGAGCTCTTGGAAATGACAAACCAACACATGATTGTGAAGGCAAAGGGAGAAATAATGCACTGAAGGTAGGGCCATACTTCACTGAAGATCAATATAGGCAAATCCTAAACATGCTGAACAAGGAGACTCCTGAATGTCAAGCTAACATGGCAGGTATGACTACATCCCTAATGTCAAACTTGCCTTGTATTGAATGGATAATCGAGTATGGAGCTACACATCATATTGCCGGAGATTTAGAGGCTTTAGTAGGAAAAGACAAAGTGAAAACACATAGAAATGAGCAGGTTCATTTACCTACAGGAGGAAAAGCTAGTGTTTCACATATTGGTAAAGAAATCATTCTTGATAAGGAGGAATTGGATGATGTATTGTTTGTTCCTGTGTTCAAATTAAACCTTTTGTCAGTTTCTAAGCTAACTAGACAGTTATTATGCTTAGTGAATTTCTTTCCTGACTTCTGCCTGTTCCAGGACCTTTACACTAGCAGGGTGAGGGGGATTGGTAGAGAAAAAGTGGTCTGTACATATTGAAGAAAGGCTTCAAGGGGGATTTGGACTAATTTATCAAGGGAATAAAACAGTTTGCATCCACAAGCACAAAGAAGGATGAGGAAGATGGAGTACTTTGGCACAGAAGATTAGGCCATGCTTCAGTAAGTACTATGAAGAATATAGATTTCTTTCACAATAAAGTAGTAGATTTGGCAATAAACAATGACTGCCCTGTATGTCCTCTTGCTAAGCAAAGTAGATTAGTGTTTCCTAGGAGTTTGACTACAAGTGAGAAGCCTCTTTCTCTATTGCATTTGGATGTTTGGGGACCATATAAGTACCTAACTCATGATAGGAAATATTTTTTTCTGACTATTGTTGATGATAATACAAGATATACTTGGATACATTTGCTTTAATTAAAGAGTGATGTTGTTGTGGTACTTAAGAAGTTTCTGTCTATGTTGTAAACACAATTTCAGTCCAAAGTGAAAATAATTAGGACAGATAATGGAACAAAATTCTTCAATAAACACATGACAGAATTGATTGGTTCTTACGGGATAATACATCAGAGCAGTTATGTATATACTCCGCGACAAAATGGAGTGGTGAAAAGAAAACATAGGCATATTCTGGATATAGCAAGAGCAATGAAGTTCCAAGATAATGTTCCAACAAAATACTGGGGTGAGTGTGTTAATACAACAGTCTATGTGATAAATAGACTGCCTACTACATTATTGAATGGAAAGTCTCCATATGAAGCTTTATATGACAAAACACCAAGTTTGATTCATTTGAGGGTGTTTGGATGTCTCTGCTATGCTATTAACATGATCAAAGAGGACAAGTTCTCACCTAGAGCAAGGGCAGCAGTATTTCTGGGATATGCAGAAACACATAAGGTATATAGGCTAATGGATTTATCCACTAACTGTTTCTTTATTTGCAGAGATGTAGTGTTCAAGGAATATATATTTCCTTTTGCAAAGCCAGTCTTACAAGTTCCAATTGCAGGAGAAAACACAACAACAGATATGTTTGCAGCTAAACCTCTTAGTAGTACAGACCTACAACCTGAGAGGACCGACATTAATGATTCAGGGGAGGCAGTTGAGCCAAGATATCATGATGATCTCACAACAGCTGATGTCAGAAGATGCGAGAATGAGCAGCACTCTACAACAGTTGCAGGAGGCAACAACATAGACATGTCTGAAGCAGAAGCTACTGCATCTAGTTCAGATGATATAAGGATGTTGGCACCAAAACAACAACAATCAACACTACAAGATAATCCCATTGTCTCGCCAGGGATAGAACTGGGCAATAATGAGCTAAGGAGATAAAAAAGGACAGCAAATGAGCCCTTATGGTTGCAAGATTATGTAAACACAAAGGGGAGCCACGGGTCCTCATATCCTTTAGCTAACTACTTGTCTTATGACAAACTGAAAGGTAAGTGCAGGAAGTTTCTAGCCAACATCTCCATAATGACTTAGCCAAAGAACTTTGCTGAAGCTTCAAAGGACAGAAGGTGGATTGAAGCAATGGAGATGGAGATCAAAGCACTAGAAGACAACAAGACCTGGGATGTTATTGTTCTGCTAGAAGGAAAAAAGGCAATTAGATAAAAATGGGTATAAAAAATCAAGTACAAAGCTAGTGGAGAAGTGAAAAGGTTTAAGGCCAGATTGGTTGTCAAGGGGTATAGTTAGAGAGAAGGTTTAGATTACAATGAAACCTTTTCACCAGTTGTAAAAATGATAACTGTGAGGTCTGTCATTGTACTTGCTACTTCCAGGGGTTGGAACATTTCACAAGTGGATATCTATAATGCCTTTCTACAAGGTGATTTATATGAGGAAGTGTACATGGAGTTGTCTCAAGGTTTCAGAAAGCAGGGGAGACAAAAGTCTGCAAATTGCTGAAATCACTATATGGGTTAAAGCAGGCTTCAAGGCAATGGAACATCAAGCTCAATGAAGCCCTCATAGCTCCAGGATACATTCAAAGCCTTCATGATTATTCATTGTTCACCAAGAGGAAAGGTGAAGACTTTGTGGAAGTACTGATTTATGTAGATGATCTATTGATAACTGGAAATAGTCCACAATTCATCAATGAGACCAAAGAGGTGATTCATCAGCAATTCAAAGTCAAGGACCTTGGTGACCTGAAATATTTCCTAGGGATTGAGGTACTAAGGTCCAAGAGTAGAATTTTTTTGAACCAAATGAAGTATTGTCTCCAGTTGATCTCTGACTTGGGCCTAGGAGGTGCCAAGCCTGCTCTTACTCCAATTGACCTTAATCAAAAGTTCACTTCTACAGAATTTGATAGACATACTGGTGTTAGAAATGATGAGGTGTTGTTTGATGCAAGTGAATACCAATGATTGGTTGGTAGACTGAATTATCTAACCATCACTAGGCTAGACATTGTGTTTGCAGTAAAGACTCTTAGTCAATTCATGCAAGAGCCAAAAAGGTCTCATTGGGATACAGCTATGAGAGTGGTGAGGTATCTCAAACATGAATCATGGATGGGGATTTTCCTGGGCAACTCAAATGAAGACACCCTGACTTGCTTCTGTGATGCTGATTGGGCTAGTTGTCCAATTACACGCAAGTCTGTTACAGGTTATTTGATCAAATTTGGTGATTCACTCATCTCTTGAAAGTCCAAGAAACAACACACAGTGTCAAGAAGCTCTGCAGAGGCAGAATATAGAAGTCTAGCAGCAGTAACATTAGAGGATATGTGGTTGTTGGGACTGTTTGGTGAGCTAGGTGTGACTATCAAACAACCTGTTAATGTCTATTGTGATAGTAAGTCTGCTTTGCAATGGCAGCCAATCCTATCTTTCATGAACATACCAAGCACATACAGATTGACTGCCATTTTATACGCGAAAGAATCAAACAAGGACTGCTCATGCCTCTTTACATGGGCACTAAGGATCAATAGGCTGATTTGCTGACCAAAGGGCTTGGTCACTCTCAGCATAGCTTTCTTTTGGGCAAGCTTGGGGTGCTCAATATTTTACACCCTCCAGTTTGAGGGGGAGTGTGAAGAATAGTTAGTTAATAGTGTTAATATTATTAGTTAGTTAGTGAATAATGATGGGTCCCAGCTGACCATAGTTAGGTTGCTAGAACTATAGTTAGTTGTTGCAACTATAGTTAAGTTAGAGGTATATATATTTGTAATTAATCCTCTTTTCAATAATACATAAAAATCATTTCTTATTTCCTTCTCTGTAACTGCCTTCTTCTTCATTTCACTCATAGCCATAGCAAAGCTTCATTCGAGCATGCATTGATGGAGTTGAGGTGTTAGCTCAAATTTATTGAGCTCACATCAACATCTAATAGTATATATTTATATAACTTATTTCTTACTTTATATGCAAAGTGTGTTAGAAATTTTATTTTAATGATCAACAAACTTGTATTAAACCTTAGATCTACTGGTGGTTCCTATACAAACTAAGAGTCCTATCGAGAATGGGATTTTTTTCACATAGCCTATGTATATTATGCTAACCTAGCAGCCATGTGATAATGCAAGAAATCTTAACAAATTCTTATGGGTTGACTTTGGGCCAAGAATTAAGAAAGTACGTAGAAAAGTGAATTTTACTTCTCTGGAATATCGAAAAAAAATCTTTTACTTCCTTTATTTGCTAGGGTTACGAGATTTGGTGATTACTCTTTCACTCCTACTCGTTTACTATATATATATGGTACGAGCTTATTTTGGCAGGGTTGTGCACCTATATAGAGATATGAGAAATCCTTCTTGTGAGCAGCAACTTTATGAGAACTAAGAGGAAGGCAAAGTGAAGAACCAGTTTCAGATATTCAAGTTTAGCTCATTTTGTCTTGATCTTGTAATAGAAGTTTTGAGTTGTAATCTTACTTTGCTTGTACTGAAAGCTATTTGTAAAAGTTCTTGAGTGACAATTTTTTGTTCTACACAAAAAAATTAATTTTGGAGCGAGTAACTATAAACAGTTTAATTGTAGGTTGTTGAGTGACTAGATTTAGTCTTTTAAGTTATAAAAGAGTTTTGTAATTTGAATCTACTCGTCTTTTTTAGTGAAGTTTGTAAGAAAATCTTAGAATTTGGTCGTGATTTTTACTCCCTTAAATAACAAAATTCTTTACATAAAGTTCATGTCCTCTTTATTTTCCGCACTAGTTAGTTACATGAACAACAAGAACCTTTTTAAGAATCAACAAAAAAATTCTGAGTAAATTTTTTTATTAATCGATAGACTATTCACTCCCTTTAGTGTATAAATGGTGCATAATTCTAAAAAAATATAATTTTCCGCAAAAGAGGGTCAGGATGAATCACTCTGTATAAGCATTATATTAATTTAGTCAACACTATAAAAGTCACAAACGAACATCGTACATAGTACTGTTTGACAAAAAGATATTGAAACCCTTTTGATTAAATCAATAAAAGAAGTTGAGGGGTTAAATCTTAGTCAAACATAATAAAACTCACAAATCAGAAGATGATACCTAAAATGAAATAGGATCAATAAATCATTGAAGCTTTTCATTTCTTCTTCCACCAATCGGTGAATATGACTGTTGTACATAATCAATGGAAGATAAGTTTACTTTCTTTTTACTAAGGAGATTACAGAGGAGAGGGTGAGAAAAGTCCCCCCCCCCTTCTAAGAAGGTCTATCCCTATATATAATCATGGAATCCTTGCTATGTATTTGGGCCATAGCCCCTTCACACCGCGCCCATTTTCGTCGTTTTGTGAATACGTGGCTTGGAATAGATCATGGCGTCTTTCCTTATCCCATTGTCTGGAAGTGGTCCCGATTGTTTCAACAATAATGGTCAGATTTTGACCAATACAGTTAGTCCCTCCGTTTGTCGGGATCGTCCCTCGTCGGGCCCGGTAGACGGATGATGATTTTTTCTTATCTAGGAGAAATCTAACTGTCTACCCCTTAGGCATGATTTTTATAATCAAATAGCATATCGGCACCCTTTCGATATCTCTGAACCGTTGCGGTCGTTTCGGAACAGAAACATCGTTTGACTTGAAACGTTGTTCGTGGTTATCTCCATTATGACACACGTTCATAGGGGATTGAACCGTTTTGTGCCCCATCAACTTCGATTGGCGACTCTTGGTTCAATCTTGGGGAATTGACGTCTCTTATAAATATGAGGAATGCATCATTTGAGCGGCACACTTCCTTACCTTTACTTGAAAGAACTTTACGAATTCTCTTTTCTCTTGATACTTCGAATTTTTTATTTTTTCCGGTTAGCCAAGAACTTTCATCTTTTCTTTTCTTTGCCCCTTTCCTTCATTAAACTGATACAAATGGATGGTAATTCTTCTTGCGCTGATCTTCCCGCCACAATTCCGGGTCCGGAAGATGATGTTCTGGCCACTGGAAGAGTAGAAGTGGTAGAAGATGAGGAGGTCCCATCGGTGGCTGAGATCTTGCCTCGCCCTGGGAAAGCGTGGACTGATTTCCACAGTCCCGCTGGAGAGGAACCGGAACCTACTCCCTCCTTCATCAATGAGGAGGGGATTGTAGACTTGTGGGCTAGGTAGGGAATTCTCCACTATGTCAAAATACTGCGGCGGTAAGGAACGACATAATCCATGTGGCCGCCCAGGGTATTGTGCGTTCTACGCCTATACCTTTATTGTTGGGTACACACTTCCTCTCTCTCTCTTGGTGGTAGATTTTTGCCGCTTTTACGAGGTATTCCCGGCTCAACTTACGTCGTACCTATATAAATTGTTCCTCATGCTGCTCAAATTTGTAGAGCTTGGCGGTCGTGAGATCACTTTCGAGCACATGCTTAATATCTTCTCACCTCAACTCATTCGCGGCATGATGATTCACATGCGACACCGAGGGTCGAAGAGCTTGGTGGTAAAGATGGACGACAGAGCCAACCGTCGCTTCTACGAGAACTAGTTTAATGTGAAGACTGACCATCTTGTGGCAGATCCTACGGGGTTTCCCAAGAAATGGAACTTTGCATGTAAGTATCTATACTTTGGGTCGGAGTGATACCCGACTGCTTTCCTTTGAGCAGTACTAAAACTGTTTATGTTTTTACAGCCGTGAAACTGCTTCCTACGCCTGTTGATGGTGTTCGCGAGTGGGTTAAAGCCATCTTTCCTCACATGGCGGGGTTCCACACATGGTCATCCTTCTATGATAAATATGGACGCAAGCGCCTTACTGATGAACAATATCATTTCTGTTCGCTATTCTTCCCTCTTCCTTTCGTATTGTTTCTAATGTGATGTTCATCTATGTCAGAGAGAGTGCGGAGAGCGGGGGCTCCTCCACTAGCTTTTCGTCAGCCTACATCTGCTCGCTCTGCCCCCGTATCTATTGCCTGAACTTCGTCGAGGGCCACCTCAGTTAAATTTACAATCGCAGTTGTACGCACGACAGCTACCCTTCGAGCTAGGACTCTGACCCCTATTATTTACCTAGCAGAGGGACCTTTCCATGCTGCATAAGGGAGAGGTCATCAAAGAGGCGGCGAGTGGATGCTAAAACAGCTCTTGCGGCTGTGATAAATATGGAGGAAGACCTTCCCTTGACGGGATCTAAGGTAGGAGTTAGCGCCATTCCACCCTTGGATATAGAGCTATTCGTGGTGCCCACCCCACC
Organism: Nicotiana glauca; assembly: GCA_026770625.1. Lineage (NCBI taxonomy): Eukaryota > Viridiplantae > Streptophyta > Magnoliopsida > Solanales > Solanaceae > Nicotiana > Nicotiana glauca. The sequence continues at coordinate 11,796 of MU710442.1, read as the reverse complement.
GGCGGAGATTCTAGCTGCTATGATTGACCAACAACCTGCCATGATGGGGGTCAAACTCCTGAGACCGCTGTTGCTGCTTTGGATGGGCCTTCGTCTTTGGTGCCAGGCCGTGCTTCCTTATCGGCCTCAAAAAGGGGGAAGGGCTTCATGGTTGACGACTATGAATTTGAGTCTGATATTGATCCTGATGATGTTAGGATGTTTGAAGAGGGTCTTCCCCATTTGGTGGTTAATGCAGGAGGTCTGTCCCGTATTCTTAAGATCTCGTCGGATATCAATCTCCTGAGGGATACGGAGGACTTGGTGCCACATTTAGACATCTTGTGTTCTGCTGTTGAGAATGTGGCTCTTTGGGACGTTCCGATATTGATTTGATGCATGAAATGGCCGCTATGGTCTTGAGAGTATGTTACATTTTTCTTTCATGTTTCTCTCATTTTTTTTGGTGATATGGTTTTAACCTATTTTTTTTGTTTTTCCGACGTATGTAGTGGAAATAGAGAGTGCTCGTAGGGTCGACATTCGGGCCAAGATTTTCTTGAAGATGTTGGAAAAGTATCAGCGCTATTGCAACAAGTGCCGTGAGATTCACGAACGATTGAAGGCGAACACTGGTGACCAATCTCTCAACGAGGAATTAGAGAAGAAGGATTAGGAGTTGATGCAAGCTATTTGTAGTAAGAGTGTACTCGAGGAGAAATTTCGTGCAAAGGACGAAGAGCTTGAGTTGGGAAAAGGGATTGCTGCAGAATGCGAACATCTTTAGGGGAAGCTGAGGTCGATGCAGTCTGAGATGGATCAGAATCTTATCAGGGTTGAGGCGATGAGCACGGAATGGATGGAAATATTGGCCGAGTTGGAGAGAAAGATTGCTGGGTTGGAGAACATAGAGAGTGCCTGGTCGTCTACTTTGGCGAGGGAGACGGCTCTAGAGAATACTATTTGCGTTCTACGATCCGAGCAGGAGTCGGATAGGGAGACAACCACGCTAATGGCAGCGAGGCTTGAGGAGCGTATTGGTGAAATCAACCATGAGGCGTCGTCCTTAGGAGACCGGGTCGTTGCCCTTGAGGCCGAAAAGGAGCAACTATTGGCTTAAGTAGAATCTTCCTCCGCCGCTTTTACCCATCATTTGCATGAGCTTTGAGTTCATGTTGAAGTCCAGCGAGACATATATAAGAACTTGTGGGAGGCGGGCATGTTACCGAGGCCGCATATGAAGGTGCTCGGGTGAAGGCACTAGAGGCCCGGAACTGTGGATATGTCTTATGACGCCAGAAGCCGATAAGGCCGTGGATGATGAGGTAGGACTTCCTGGAGATTGTGGTGATGAGGGCTGCAGTGATGACGCCGAGTGAAAGAATGTTGTCTTTGTCTATTTTCTGTCACTTTTTTTATTTGTTGTTTGTTGTCGTTGTTTTTTTGTTTTAGACTCTGTGGGTTCAAACCGTATGTAATCTGCGACTGTTTGCGCAATGACTTTGTATAAACAGGAATTTTTCATTGTTATATGCTCTATATACTTTTTCCCTATTTTGCTTATCATAACTTCGGTGCAAAATAGATTCTCGCATGACGAGTTCCCTACACTTTGGGAAGTTAGTGTCACGTGGGTTGAATCCGACCTTGATGACGACTTTGGCTGTCGAGATGGTATTTTGGAACATGTGTCGAGATGCTATCCAATCATAATCCAAATGGTATTGAACTCTTTGTCACACCTCTTTTTTACGGCGCTTACACCCCGCGAAGGGTATAATAAAAAAGAGTTTTTCCAATTAAAGGACGGTCGGAACGGGATTAGTTATTTAAAAGTTTCAGAGTCGCCACTTGAGAATATAATGGTGTCTCAAGTCACCGAATTAATCCCGAACCGAGGAAAGTTT